>NW_023591333.1:0-72399 GCF_014843425.1 Jatropha curcas | reverse complement strand
GGGTTCAGTATGAGAATGGGGGAGCCGTTCTTTTCTAAATCGCTTAGGTCTAATGATCATTGCAGAAAGTGAGTCCCAGAACCATGGTTCGAGACTCTGGTCTCAGCCTGGTTCGAGACTCTGTCTCAGCTGAAAAGAACAATGCTCAAAACTATCTTGCCGAGCTGGAGAGGGCTTATGTCAAGAATGACAAAGCCGAAGTGAGAACACTTTTAGGAAAATTAACCTCCATGAAGTTTGCTGGCAATGGTGGTGCTCGGGAGCATATTCTTAGCATGTCTCAGATTGCAAAGAGACTGAAGGTGCTGGGTATGGCTTTACCAGATGACCTTTTAGTCCATTTGGTTATGAATTCTCTTCCTTCTCAGTATGGACAAATTAGGACTTCCTATAATTGTCAGCCGAATAAATGGACTCTTAACGAGCTCATTTCTCATTGTGTTGATGAGGAGGAGGAAAAGATGAATTCTAACAAAAGAGAGAGTGCTCATTTTGTTTCTTCAGCTGAGAAGGGCAAGAACAAGAAAAGAAAGAGGCCTTCTGCAAAGACTGTTGAAAAGGCTATTGAGAAACCTGCTGTTGCTACTGCTGTAGATCCAGTACAAAAGAAGCCTTATGTGCCAAAATGCTTCTTTTGTGGAAAGACGGATCACTTGAGAAAGGACTGTCCTAAATTTGCTAATTGGCTTGCAAAGAGGGGTAAGTACCTTGTTGTAGGGCTGCCTCAACTACAGAAAGCCAACTGACGGTGAAAGATACGTCTATGTAGGAAATGGCGATCCGGTTGAAGTAGAGGCAATTGGACATTTTAGATTATGTTTAAATAAATTATAAACGATACTGTGACATCCTACCGAGTCGAGTCTTAGAGTCGAGTCGAGTCGAGTCGAGTTGAACCAAACCCGGTTGGGGTAGAATGGGATTATAAGTGGACTTACTTGAGTGAGAGAAAAAGTTCACAATTTATCTATGAATTCAAAAGTTTGGGACTGGTTGCTTGTGGTTGCTTGAATGAATGTGATAATCTATATATGTTAGACATTGATACTAGTTATCATGAATCCCTGCATGTTACTACAAGAGGTACCAAAAGAAAATTGAATATTGATAACTCAGTTGTACTTTGGCATAGACGTTTGGGTCATGTATCCAAATCAAGGATTGAGCGTCTTGTTTCTGATGGTATCTTAGATACACTTGATTACACAGGTTTGGATTCTTGTATTGAGTGTATTAAAGGAAAACAGACTAAACAGAAGAGACTAGGTGCCATTCGGTCATCCAATGTTTTAGAACTGATTCATACAGATATTTGCGGTCCATTCCATATTGCAGCTAGAAATGGCCAAAGATATATCATTCATTGATGACTATTCTCGTTATGGTTACCTATATCTCATTCATGAAAAATCTGAGTCTTTGGACGTGTTTAAATCTTATAAAGCCGAAGTTGAAAATCAACTAGGAAAGAAGATTAAATCTGTTCGATCTGACCGTGGTGGTGAATATTATGGTAAATATGACATATTATGGTAAATATGACGGTTCAGGCGAACAACGTCCAGGACCTTTTCGCTTTTCCTACAGGAATGTGGAATTGTCCCTCAATATACAATGCCTGGTACTCCCAGCATGAATGGTGTATCTGAGAGACGTAATAGGACTCTTATGATGGATTGGTAAGGAGTATGATTACAGTCATTCTACTTTACCGACGTCCTCTTGTGGGGTGAAAGCGTTTAAAGACAGAGCCTTATTCTTCTCATAGGGATTTCCATCTAAAGCAGTTGCTTAAAACACCTTATTGAACTTTGGACTGGACGTTTAAGCCTAGTCTAAAAGCATTCTTCATGTTTGGGGATTGTCCAGCTGGAGCAAGCCTTACAAGCGAATGAAAACAAACTGGACTTCCAAAACTATCAGCAGCTACTTTGTTGGATATTCTGAGCGGTCTAGGGGTTACAAGTTTTATAATCCTACTTCCTTATAATCCTACTTCCAGAACTTTTTTTTGAAACGAGAATTGCAACATTTTTTGAGGATGTTGATTTTGGAGGGAGAAATAAAGAAAGAAACATTGTCTTTAAAGAGGAACCAAGTAAGGATGATTCGGTTCTCATTCCTTTTGTTGTTTCTGATAGCGTACAGACTCCAGTTGCTCCTGTCACTATTCAAGATCCAATTCCAGACAATGCTATTCTTCCTTAAGAACAAATTCAACAACCTCAAGAATTAGAGTCTGTTCAAATGCCTTTGAGGAGATCTACTAGGGAGAGAAGAAGTGAAGAAGTGCTATTCCAGATGATTATATAGTGTTTCTTCAGGAACATGAGGATACTGTAGACATGATAGATGATGATCCAGTTAGTTTTTATCATGCTATGCAGAGTTCTGACTCTCATAAGTGAATTGAGGCAATGAACGAAGAGTATAAGTCTATGCAAGACAATCAAGTTTGGGATCTTGTTCAATTACCTGAAGGAAAGAAACCCATTGGTTGCAAATACCCATTGGTTGCAAATGGATATTTAAAACCAAAAGGGATTCTCAAGGTAATGTGGAAAGATATAACGCACGTCTTGTAGCAAAAGGCTTTACTCAAAAGGAAGGGACTGACTATAAAGAAACCTTCTCTCCAGTTTCTTCGAAGGATTCTTTTAGGACAATCATGGACTTAGTTGCAAATCTTGATCTTGAGCTTCATCAAATAGATGTTAAGACTACGTTTCTCAATGGCAACATTGATGAAACAATATATATGGTGCAACCAGAAAATTTTGTAATTGGAGATCCAAAACATCTGGTATGCAAATTAAAGAAATCCATTTATGGACTCAAGCGAGCTTCTCGTCAATGGTACTTTAAGTTCAACTAAGTAATTGTCTCGTTTGGCTTTGAGGCAAATGGCAAATAACTGTTGAAAATAGTGATGTTACCATAAAGTTCAGTGGGAGTAGGTTTATCTTTTTGGTTCTTATATTGTGGATGACATTACTTCTTGCCTACTAATTGTTTAAAGTCTTGCTACATGAAACCAAAGTTTTTCTTTCAAAGCATTTTGAGATGGGAAAGATTTATAGGTGAAGCTTCTTTTGTTTAGGGATTTCAGATACATCGGAGGACCGTTCTCGAGTAATTTCTTGGATTATCACAAAAAAGAGCTATATTGATAAAAAGTGCTCAAGAGATTTAGTTATGCAGAAATTCTAGCAGACCATTGGATACCCCTATTGCAAAAGGTGATAAATTTAGTAATCAACAATGTCCAAAGAGTGAACTTGAAATTTAGGAAATGCAAAAGGTTCCTTATACGTCAGCTATAGGAAGTCTTATGTATGTTAAAGTTTGTACTCGTCCAGACATTTCTTTTATAGTTGGCATGTTAGGTAGATATCTCAGCAATCTAGGAATGGATCATTGGAAAGCAGCCAAAAGAGCCATGAGATATCTTCAGAGGACTAAGGGACATATGCTCACATATAGGAGATCAGATCAGCTTGAGATCATTGGGTATACTGATTCTGATTTCGCTGGATTCTGATTTCGTTGGATGCCAAGACAGAAGAAAATCCACATCTGGCTATGTTTTTCTATTGGCTGGTGGTGCTATTTCTTGGAAGAGTGTGAAACAAACTCTAGTGGCAACCTCCACCATGACCATGGAAGCTGAATTTGTAGCATCTTATAAGGCATCCAATCAAGCTATTTGGCTGAGAAACCTTGTCAATGGGCTGCGTGTAGTAGGTGGAATAGAAAGACCACTGAAGTTGTATTGTGACAGCAGGTCAGCCGTTTTATTCTCCAACAACAACAGGAGCTCTTCTCTCGATCAAAACACATTGACATTAAGTTCTTGGCTACGAAGGAGAGGGTACAGAGTGGACAGATATCCTTAGAGCATATTGGAACAAACTCTATGATTGCGGATCCGCTTACAAAGGCAGTGATACCGAAAGTTTTGATACCGAAAGTTTTCCATGAGCACACCGCTCATATGGGTATCGTTTTGTTTGAGACTGTCTAGTTTTAGTGGGAGTCTGCTCTTTATGTATACATTATGGTTTTGAATGCTATGTTTTTGAATGCTCTATTTTGTTTTGGATATGTTTTATTATGTTGATGAAATTTTATTGAGTACTCATTTTGGTTGATGGTTACACTCTGTATTATTATTGTTTTGCTTGATCTCACTTTTGTTGGTGACCAGTTGGAAACAAACATGATGATCACATTACATTTAGTTTTCATCCTACACTTCTATAATGAATCTGTGTCATTTAGGGGTATTGGTAAGGTAGTTGATGATGAACTTAGTCATAAGATCTATGGCGAATGTTTCTTCAGCTCTTTATCAATATAATTAATGGACGAGATTGTTTTTGGATACCTCGTATGACTGCGTTTGTTGAGCTCATTTTGGTGTATGTATTTTATTTAACATATGTCGCCCAAGTGGGAGATTGTTGGATTTAATTTTCTATTGTGGGCTTAATATGTAAAATTAAATATGTACAGCAGTCTAATTATAAAGTCAATTTTAAATGCGGTCTTGATTGTGAATAATTGACTATTGAGGTATCAACTAATTATAGATATTAAGTGTAGAGACCATTATATAATTCCTATTTCTTTAAAGGACCGAAATAGGAATTGTACTAACGAAATAGCGAAATAGGAATTGTACTAACCTACAGGTATATAAAGGTTGTGGTCCCCAGAGGAGTTGAATACGATTCAGTTTTACGTTCCTTTCGTACTGCTTCCGTTAAATCGATTCTTCAATTCTCTGGAAGGCTGCAAACCTAATTCTGCACATCAAGATCGACGAACAACGATGTCAGGTACGCAACCTTTTTTATTCAATGCTATTTTGTTTGAATCTAGTGGTGTGGGATGATTAGGTTTATTGTGGAATTTAAATTTGAGATTAAATTCTAAACAATGGTCTATTAAACCATTAACAACTGAGAATTAGTCCGCAAACTAGTGGCTTGGTCTATTGAAGTCGGATAAAATTTAACTGCACTTAATAATTTGTTGAGGGTACGCAACCTTTTCTTATTCAATCTATTTTGTTGAATCTAGTGGTGTGCATGATCTAGGTTATTGTGGAATTATTTGAGATTAATTCTAACATGGTCTATTAAACATTAACAACTGAGAATTAGTCCCAAACTAGTGGCTTGGTCTATTGAAGTCGGATAAAATTTAACTGCACTAATAATTTTGAGCGTTTCTTGGAACATATTTTGGTTTTTGATAAGCAATCATTTTGCCAAAGATACATATATATATGTGACATTTGCATTCGTCATGGCAGCAACAAAGTGGCAAGAAATTTAGTGGGACATAACGTTCATATTTGTCTTATGTCTTGGTCAATTGTGTGTTCTTCTTGAACAATTAAAAACAAAAGCTGAAGGTGCATCCGTAAAGCATGAGTTCCAAGACACTATATGTTACCTGTTCTGCCTGATTTTCCTCTTAAACCAGAAGTGAAGAAGCATATAATCTGATCACAGCTGGCAGATTGCTCCATTTCTTGTTCGGGTTAGTTTGTGTTTTAATTTCCTTCTGGTATTAGCGAAGGCCTGTGATGATTTTTTTTTTTTCCATCTCTCTTTCATGTATCAGAATTATCAATTTCTTGTATACACAGGTGGCTTTTATTATTCAACGCACTGAATAATGTTTGAAATAGAAAAAAAATGTTATGAAGATGAAGTTAATTCAGTATTGGTTAGTTCATAAAATGAAAGATTAGTATCACTTTGTTTTGCTTTTCAAGTACTGGATTTTCTCTTGAAAGGTACTTGTTTAGTAATTTTTGTCTGTACTCCAATCCAAGTCCAATTTCATTATCCTGATAACAAATACTACATCTATGGAATATTTATCTTGTGAAGACAAAAAATTAAGTTTCTTCAATAATGTTGTTATTCTTACAAACTCTTGCATCAGATGCTACATCAATTTTAATATACTTAGAAAATATTGACTCTGATTGGTTATCCTGATTTCCAGATATTTTGTTGATGAGCTCAGTGCTTATGGGCTGTGATGTCTTTCTTCATGGCTGCACTTGGGACACTAGAAAGGCGATTCAAGGAAGGTGCTGATCAATTAGTTGCAGAAATTAGATTGTTTTAGGAGTCTCTGGAGTTTAAAATTACTTTATTCACTGAAATTGAGGGAAAAAAAAAAAGTCTTGTTGTCATGGTTTGTTACATATCACTTTATTAGGAAATAATAACACTTGGAATAATGCTTGCCAGGCAGGAGTCAACTTCAGGTATCTCAGGGAGGGAGAGGATATTATGTTTAGTTCCACAATTCTTCTTTTTTAAACTTTGATTCCACCTGGAATATCTTTATGATGTTCATGTCAATAAGATAGAGTGTTACTCATGATGTTTTATTAGTGTGTATTTATGTGTCATTACTCTGTTGTTTTCACTTTCTTATGACACTATTATGAGTCTCTCTCAACCTCTCTCTTACTGGATACAAAATGGAGCTTTGGTTGAAGAGATTATTCAGTGTCTTAAATCCATAATGAAACAAACTTATGCAAAATTATACTTTTCTGGTCTTTACCAACACCAACATCATTACTTGAAAGAGAAAAGAAGAGGGTAATCATTTCTTGGAAGGCTTGTTTTTTTGGTTTTTACTAATTGTTGGGTCCCCTCTCTTCCATAATAGCAGCCTTTTATTACACTTGCCTCCATATCCTCTCTTTGTCTGTCTCTCTCAATATCTATTGATGGAGAGAGAGAAACCGTACCTTCTATAGTGGTTTAGGCAATGATTCTCATACGCATGCTTACATTTCATTCCATACTTTTTTATCGTCATGTGAATCAAAAGCCACCTTATGTTTTCATCTCTACACGAATGAGCTCCATTTTTGGACTGAATTGAAAAAAAAAAAAAGTTTGTTGATACTGTTTAGCTATTCTAACTGGAGATGTGAAATTCACCTTAAAAATAAACTTCAATGACTTCTAATCAACATTTTCGACGTACTCAACAAAAGTTCAAATAACAATCTAAACAGACTACGATTTTGGAAAATTCTGCCTGCCTCACTTGAAAAAAGCCAGATTGAAAGGAACAAAAGTGAATTAAAAAAAAAGTTAATAATCTCACTCATTGCTCAAATTCAATAGGAAAAACTGCTTTTCTGGATCCCCTGGCATGACCAAATGGAAGCAATAATCTTTGGACACTGTTACTACTTTCTTCATTAGTGTTCATCCCTATCTGATGTCTATGTTGTTGAATAATAGCATGAACACTTGAATAAAGCTGTCGATCAACAGCAGAATCCAATGAAAATGATCTTCTAATCGGTTGGATAGAGAACTGATGATCTTTCCCTCTTACATCAATACACTCATCCCCCTTGATCGGAAGGTGATGGCGTTGTTGCGATTTTAACTTTCTAACCTTCTGATCCATTTTTGCAGGTGATTGACTCCTGAATTCTCTTGTAACATCTCTTTCTTGCTGCCTATTAGGTAAAAGAACTCCTTCCTCTTCTCTACTTAATTCTATTACGACGAAATCTTCATCACCACCCATTAAGCTATCAGTGTAAGGCTGTGAACCCTGAGGCGAAGAGCTAGGCGCAATGATTTGATCAATAGGATATCTACTATTAGTGCCTGAAATGCTTGTTCTACAAAGTGGACAATTAGAATTGCTCTGAAGCCATATATCAATACAATCCAAGTGAAATGAATGGCTGCAATTAGGAAGAACTCTAAGCATATCTTGTTCACGAAACTCATTCAAACACACAACACACCCACATATGCTTCGTTCTTCGCTTTCTCCTCTTCTATACTGAAATATAGGAATTCCGCGAATGACAGATTCATCGAGCCCTCTATTATTCCACATTGTTGGAGAGAGAGCTATAAATGAATCTTCACTTCTTCTAGCTCGCCAGATAGTAACGCATCTCAGCAAAGTATGCCAGTTAGCACAACATTTGTTTACAAAGACATAGTAGCAGAAGAGCAAGAAAGCTGTGACGATGATGCTTAGTACAGCAATGGAGAGTATAGGAAAAGCATGATCTGAATTAGGTGATGAAGGTGTTTGATAGATAGAGTTCTTGAGTGTTCTTGCCATGTCAGAATAGTTTTGCATGAGAAATGTTAGAAGTAGAGACAAAGAAGAGGAGAGGAGTTGACCAATGGGTTTAGGGTTTTTTTTTCCATGGAGGAAAGATTATACTTGTACAGAAGGTAAAGAGAAAGAGATAAAGGAAAGATTTCATTAGAAAGGGAGGAGATAAGATTTAATAATGACAAGAAGAGGGGAAAAGGACAGTAATGAGGTATTTAAAGATTCACTTGATAGTTGATAATAATATGTAATTGAATATATGAACGTGTAATGTAAACTTGTGATAGACGCAAGTATGTCGTGGTGTGGTCTACACTTGAAAGCTACCCCTTAATGCTGCATGTGGAGGAGCTTGATCATGATGGTTCATTATTTTTTCATCCATAACAAGGTCCAATAGGCCAATTACTTGAAAGCCCCGAAGTTTGCATTCACAGACGAAATAGGGCTTCTTGTGTCCTTTTGTGGGCCTAGCTAGATTAAAGGTTCAAGCCCAATTACTGGATGGCCCATGGGCATGTGACTTTGTGAGATAGGCCTATCTAGTAGAAGACACTATTACAATCAGTCAGACCACCAATACTTTAATTATAAAACCAAGCATATGAAAGAATGTTAATTTTATTAAAATCTGTACCTTAATCTATTAAATTTGATTAAACCTAAAGTCACTCTCTACACCTGAACCCAAGAATTAAAAAATTAGGGCTGACCTTGTTGGGCCAATAAGATAACGATCTACCACAACTAGCTTTCTATTTTTATAATTATTATGCATTATTGCATTGTATTTTAATAATTATTTTGCATTATAAAAATTAAGACAAATCCTTAACAAGTTGTATAAAGTATATAATAAAGAAATTGACAACACCATAATCACTATGATCATAGCACACAAACGTCACCACAAATCTTCCCCACCATTTAGAATAATTCTTTTGTATTTAAATACTTAATTATTATTATTTTTTTTTTTTTTTGTCTTTGTAATTAATTAATATTAAATAAGGTGAAAGGCTCAACTTTTTATAGAGCTTTTGATGTTCATTGTTTGAGTAGATGTGTCTAATTGTTTAAAATAATGATATATTTTATTATTTCTAAACACTCCATTTTCTTTGGCTTTTTGCCTCTAAAAGATCCCATCTTTAACATCTTAGCCAAAAGGTAATACCAAAAATTGTAAGATGAATGCACCTAAACTACATGGCCATCCATGTGACTAAATTTCATTAGCATTCCCTAATCCATCTTAGGCATTGTCAAATGAGCACTTAAGAACCTAATGGTGCCCATTTTTTCATAAAAAAGAAGAAATATTTTTAAATTTAGAAATAATATTTTCAAATGCAATAGTTGATATATATGATGTTATACACTCTCAGTATTGCTTAAAGACTTAAAACTAAACTTTGATTCAGGTAAATTAATCCAATAATATTCGTAGTTTAATTATATTGACGTTTAACTTGATTAAACTATAAATTTTTGAACTACTAATATTAGAGTCATTTGAAGATGGAATCTAATTAAAAAAAGAAATCAAGTTACTTAAATTGAGTTTTGTTTTTATCAATGTATAAAAGTTGGGTCCAATTGAAAGGAAATTCAAACAAACCCATCTAATGTTGGCATTAGTTCATGCATCAATGGAAGCAATCTTTCTGAATAACAATATAATAAACAAAAATGAAAAACGTAAGCAAGTGATTAAACATACAAACGTAAGCCATATTACCTCATTAACAACTCAAAAGCATGACATCTACCTTAATTATTTTGCTAACACATGCATTACTAAAACTTTGTCTCTTTTCAACTCAGAATCTTATAATCGCACCTAATTATCTTTAATATTTTATAAATCTAGCCTCATAGAAGTCATCAATCAGATTAAAACAATTATAAACAACTAACTAACATTAACGTAAGCTTGATGACCAATCAAGCTTATGTAATCACTTGAATCACCTAATGACCTCATTCGGATTTTGGGTAAACTAAAATGGAAGATTATATAATCAAAAATACCCAGAAAGCAGAATCTGATTAATCTAATTATTTCGCATTTCCAGTTAAAAAATCAACCAAAGTTGAGAAATCAATGCAACGTAATCGACCTGACATCACCAAGAAGAATATGAAAATATTAAAAATGTTGAAGAATAATCAGAGGAGGAAAAGTGGTCCTTCTTTGCTCAAGCCATCATCAGCTCTATTTGCTTTCCCAGCCTATCTCAATCATAGGGTTAATCTTTATTTCCCATTGATCAGAAATTTTTAAATCTTTTATAGATATTTGGTCCATTTGATGATTAGAGAAATTGCATTTTCCACCTAATATATAAATGTCAGAGGCATGCAAGTATTACAGCATAAAACAACAATGGAGGAAAAGGGTAATGAAGGAGGATCAGATGTTCGATATAGAGGAGTAAGAAGGCGGCCATGGGGGAAATTTGCAGCAGAGATTCGAGACTCGATGAGGCAAGGTACTAGAATATGGTTAGGGACTTTTAATACAGCTGAAGAAGCTGCAAGAGCTTATGATAAAGCTGCATATGCAATGCGAGGTCATTTAGCTATATTAAATTTCCCCGACGAACACCCTCCAAAAAAGGTTCATTCTGCTGCCTCTTCTTCTTATTCTTCCTCCTCTTCTTCTTCTGCTTCTTCTTCATCTTCTTCTTCTTCTTCTTCCTCCTCAATTTTACAGAATGTGGAAAGAAGAGAGATTGAGCAAGGGAAACAAGTGATTGAATTTGAGTGCTTGGATGACAAGTTGCTCGAGGATCTTCTTGATTTTGATGATCAGAATAAAGATTGAACCTTTCATGTTATAGAATTGGAACTACTTATCAATGTTCATAAACAGAGTTCTGAATAAAAATGGAAATCCTTCAATTTGGCGCCAGATGAAGGTAGTTAGTTAGTTAGTTAACCTTTAAGTACTTTGTGGGTCCCTTTCAGTGACCCTTTTTAACCAAAAAAAATTAACTGTATACCGATAATAATCAGATGTAGTTCTATAAAGGATGTGCTATGTACTAATAATTTTAATTATATATGTTATTTCTTTTACTAATCTTTTATACTTGATTTTGATTTCTTCTTTAGTTTCTTAATTACGACAATCTGGATTGATTAATGGAACTGCAGATAGTGGGAAATGGGTAATTTATTAAATTATAAATTAAAACCTGCTATTTGTCTCACCTGATTAAACTTTTGTTTCTTATTTTTTTTTATTTAATTGAAAAATGTTGAATGATTAATTGGCGCCAAAATGCTAAATTGACTCCTTTTCTCTACCACATTTTAATATGTAGCCGTCAATTGAAAGTGTTCATTTTTGATTGGCTATTTGGAATTGCAGCTTTTGGGCTGAGGTGTTTTATGACATAAGATTGATTATTTTTTTTAGGTCAACAAATTCAAGAAGACCTTAGTTGACCATTTGACCTTCTATTGATTCCTTCAAGACCATTTGCTGTAGGCAATGTAATGTATACAGTGTGCATACGTCATTTTATCCAACTCACCCATTACCAAATAAAAAATGAAAAAGGAAAAAACACACTCTTCTCTAATCCATATTTTAGTCAAAAATTTTAAATTTAAGATTAATAACTTGATAATCTGGGGCTGAAAATAGTATTCAAATGATATTATAATTCAGGTGTAATGTTATTAATTGAGATTTCTTTTAATTTTCTTTTTATGAAATATGAAAATGTACTCTGCAGACTTGCATAATTAGAGAAAAAAATGGAAAATCAATGTTTAAACGTTATAAAAATTACAAATCAAACAATTAAATGACCAAAAATTTAAAGAATTACGTTTAACTTAAAAAAAGAAAAAATTCAATCGGTATAAACTACCAATGAGCCTTATTATTGCTAACTTCTTTTGTTTCAAGAAGATCTTCCAACAATTTATTATCCAAATACTCAAACTCTATAACTTCTTGCCCTCCAGAAGAACCCACCACGCCATAATTAGCAGGAGGAGCAGAAGAAGAAGAAGAAGAAGAAGAAGAAGCAAATGACGGCAGGGGTGAGCTGTGGCTATTGTACTGATATTCATTAGGGAAATTAAGAATCGCTAAATGACCTCTAAAAGCAAAAGCTGCTCTGTCATATGCTCTTGCAGCTTCCTCCGCGGTTTCAAACGTTCCAAGCCACCGCCGTGCACCATTTCTTGTCGGGTCACGTATCTCTGCTGCAAATTTACCCCATGGACGCCGGCGAATTCCGCGGTACCGTGTTTCTGCACTTCCTCTGTCTTGTTTCTTGGAGTTCTTATTATTCCCTACTTGATCAGTTGCTTCCATGTCTTGGTTTTCAGGTGAAGAAAGATTTTAGTTTCTTGATTATCAGATGACCAAATAGGTAAAAGGAATAACTATTAACCAACTAAAAGGGTCTAGATAGTTTGATTTCAAATTTGGTGGCACGTTTTAGAATAGAGGACATATATATAAGAGCATAAAATGATTGTGATTGGCAAATTGAAAAAAAATAAAAGATGGGTCTTAATTGACGGTTGGATTCTATTGTGTACTTGCAAGGAAGCTTCTCACTTTTATTTGTTGGGAAATGGAAATTTTGCTTACACCAATATGTTTTAAAGACCTAAAATGCCTTTTTGGAACATTATTGTACAAGGTAAGCATTTTTTTTTTTTTTCTATCAAGGTTTGATATTCTTTGTGTTCAATGGATTTGGGCAAAAACAAGCAAATTAAGATTCATACTCCATAATAATATAAATATGCAGGTAGTGGATGCTGAGGTTTTCACTGACCTGGGCAAATATTTGAAGTTCTTTGTGTTATGGGGGGCGGGTTAATTTAATTAATTTTGATACTTTATTCGTATAATAATATTATAAATTAAATTAGAACAATCGAATACACTTATCTATTCTTATATTTTTTTTTTCTCATTTTGTCACCATTAAAAACATCAAATTTGAATCATTTGCTCGTTACTCTAATTTGATTTTCACTCAATAAATAAAAGCGTAAAAACCCTAATTTTTATTTCTCAAATTTTACTTAATCAAATCTCATTTTTGAATCTCAAAGTTTAATACAGTCAAAATTCACGAATTTCAATCACATATTTCTCTAATGGTGGTACATCAATTTTGTTACAAATCCAAAAAACATAACTTTGATTAGGTTCAAAGTAGAAAAGCCCAATTTTTTTTTTTTTTTATCAGCATTTACTAGAGAGAAATCTCAAACCTGGATTCGTATCTTTAGGGTACCATGAAAAAGTGAAGTCCACTTGCACATATAGACTACAAAGACATAATAATTTATAGGAATATCTTTTAATTTCTATTCTTGAGCGTAAAGAATTTGAGTTATTTATATTTTTGCATCATATTCTTTCTCTTTCTTTTTTTATAATAAATTAAAAAAAAAAGATTAATTAACAAAATAAGTGGGAGATCTAGATATTCCGACTAAGTATGAGAAAAGCTTTAATTAATCTTTTAACGCATGTTTGACATATTTATTAAACTCAGCCCGACCGGAGGGATCAACTTGGAGAATCAGCCTTAAAGTTGAGCACGTTTTGATTTTTAACCATTTAAGAAAGAAAATCAGATTGAATCGACTGACTCGTGATTGAATCGGCTAACCCGTGATTGAACCGATTGATCCATACAGACCAAATTGATCTGGACTGACTTTTAGATATTTTAATTATTTTTTATTTTAATAATTTAATTAATATATGTCATTAAAATTTTTATGATCCATTAATTGAATCATTGATCCTCCACTAATTAAAGTAATGACTCATACACCCAATTCTTTAGCTAGGTTAGAGTACTACCTTATTGCTGAATTAAAAGGGGCAAAAAAAAAAAAAAAAAAAAATTTATTTTAATAATTTATAATATATTGTTCATTAAAATTTTTTATGATCCATTAATTGAATATTGATCCTCCACTAATTAAAGTAATGACTCATACACCCCAATTCTTTACTAGGTTAGAGTACTACCTTATTGCTGAATTAAAAGGGGCAAAAAAAAAAAAAAAAAAAAAAAAAAAAAAAAGAAAGAAAAATAATTTAAATGAAACAAATATATAAATATAGATTCAACAGCAATAAGCACATCTTAGCCTTCGAATCCTTCATTAGTAAGTCATCTTTTTGGAGCAGTTTAGAAATCCTATATTACTTTTTCTGCCATTTAAAAAAAAAAAAAATTGAAAAGCGAAACGGCAATTCAGCGATCCAAATGTTATTTAATAATTTAAAATTTATAGTAGTTTAAATTGAAAATTACATTTTTCTGATATGTAAACAAATATATATATAAAATTGAAAGGCAACAATGGAAATTATTATTGGGCTGTTGACTGGTGAACACTGAGCACAGCAAGTAGTCTAACTTTTAAAGTGGATCAAGTAATTGTTGAATTCAAGCCCAAATATTTGAAAGGCCCATTCTTTATTTTAATTTTTTATTTTAAGCCGAAGGCTATAAATTATAATAGACGACGAAGTAGAATTGACTGCAACTATGTCCAGACAAGACAAGGTAGTTTTTTAGTTGACATTCCAAATTTCTGTCTCTGACTGACGTTTTCAAAGTTTAATTACCATCTGAAAATGTTAAAGCAGTAATAAAAACATATTTATTTGAATTGCTAAAAAAAAAAAAAAGCCATATATTTAGAGAATACATACTTTGAAAATTGATTAATTAAATGTCTAATTTGGTCCACAATTACTAAATTACTAAATTACTATTTTTTTTTTTTTTTAATTTCGCGCCTTCCCTTAATCGGTTAAAATACAAATAAAAAAAAATTATCATACAAGTTTTAATTTTTTTTTTTCAATTGATTAAAATAGAAATATATAATTCACATTCATAGAATTTAAACACTTAAATATATGAATTTAAGAGAAACAAACCTTAAACAACGTTGTTAAAATTAAATAACTCAATTGCATACGAGTGTTGAAAGCTTCTTAAATATTAATCCATATAAAAACTATTCATTGGTGTTTTTTCACATCTTTTAACTAGTAGACATATTTAATTAAGAAAATCCAAAAATGACATAATTGCTTATTCAACAATGAAATAATATATATAGACCAATAATTTGAGGATACCCTATTGAAAGAGAACATGTAAGAAAGAGTTGCCATTAATTTGGATTTTCTTCACAAGTCAAATCTTCTTGACCAAATTGAAGCACACTCTCTCTCTCTCTCCCCCAAAGCAAAGCAAAGCAAAGCAACTTCAAGGAAAGTGATTATATTTATATTGTATATAGAAAAATTGACGTTTAATGGCCTTCAAACCTAGTTTAGTGCATGCATTTAACCTTTTTTTACCATAAAGTTTTTGTTGCATGACATGCCCAAACACCAAATCTGATTTTGTTGTCCCATTCTTATGTTTTTAATTATAAACGTATAAAAATATGGTTTTTTTTCCTAATCCCATGTCTTAATATAGGTCAGCTTATCTTGATACATTGCTTAAATGGTTTTTTTTTTTTTTTTTTTTTTTTTTTTTTTTTTTTTTTTTTGCTTTTAATTAATATTTCCTATTTTTTTTTTTTTTTTTTTTTTGCTTTTAATTAATATTCCTAAATCATCTTTTCTTTTGACGTTTGACTAAAAACTCTATTTGAATAGTGTACACTTTCAAACACACCCTTATTTTGCTAACTACGAAGATCATTTTTCATGTCATAAAGTTAATAGTGTAACTGCCTTAAGTGTCATTATTAGCGTAATACATTGTTTAGCATATTTAATTAGCTATAATTAATCATTAATTACATGTAATTAATAGGCCTTCTTTGACAAGGAAACTGCAAAGGTCCCTCACCCACACTGGGTGGTAGTATTCAATTATTGGTTCAAAATCTTATCACCAAAAAACAGGTTCAAACTTTGGACATTTCTAGAACAGTCAAGACCATTCTAGAAATAGTTTGATTTGAAATGCCATTTAAGCCCCTCCTATCCTATAAATGCTTTGAACAAATGGATTTCTTTTGTCTAATTTCAATTATTAAATGAATTTTTGCCCTATACATTATTATTAAATAAAACTAACTAATAAAATTTATGGAACTTATTTTTTGTGGGAGTGGAAATTTAATTGGATTATTAGTTTAACAGTGGAATATTTATTTTGTAATCCAATAAATTAAAAACTCAAACCTTAACGTATTAAATATTTAAAAATTCCTATTCAAATTGATTCATAAATTATATATTGCAAACAAATTTAAATGAAAAATGAGTAATTATACATATCTTTTAAATAAAAGTAATTAATAAATTTCTTAAAATGAATTAACTAGAAGAAGCATATGCCATTCATGAAGAGTGGATAAAGATGGAATCGAGATTTCCCTTTCAACTCAAAAATATAAAATATATTTGAAGGATCAAAAGCACTCAAAAGATGCATGCACTTGCTCCTAAAGTTAAATTGCACCAAGGGAATATTGGCAACTAAAGCCAAGTTGCTTATAAGTATATTTCAACGTTCAACCCCCCCCAAAAACCAAAATTGAAGCAAACCCTTGTTTTTTTGCTTTTGATTTAGGACACGTTGTATATATGTGCAAAATTTTTTGACGTGATCTATGAGTTATACAGATTCATGAACCTTAATTTGATGTTCCATTTCTATGGTCCCATCAACCAAAAAAATTGGCAACTTGCCTGAAATTGTAAGAAATAATGTCTAATGAACAGTGATAGTAGTAGTACACTCTAATTGACACTCAATTTGTCTTAAATATTTCTTTTTGCATATGCAAATAATAATTTGTGTGGATATCTCGATTTTTACTAAAACGAGTACGATCGCAGATACCAACTATATCCTCGATAATTGATTCCATAATTCGTATAAATGAAAATAAAATTTTTGAAAACAAAAATTTTAAAATAATTGAGTATATCGAGCTAAAAAAAAAGGTAGTGATAAGTGAGTTTATTTTATTTTATTTTATTTTGAGAAGAATAAATGGATTATTGGATGATTTCCTATTTAGGTAATAAGTTAGTTGATAATTGATAAGGTCATATTTCTTACATGAACAAGAAAGGTGGCTATAAATAAATAATAAAAAGAAATTAAAAACAATTTCTAAAACAAGTTGAGAATTGGGAATTTATATTTTATTGATTTTAATTGGTTTCTTGGACAATTGAACGGAATATTCAATAATTATTGTTGACCAAGAAAGTAGGTTGAAATATAATTAATGACCCTTTATAACTACAAACCCAATTCTTGGATTGACTGTTGATCTTGGCGCCGGCGCCGGACCGACCATGGAATCTTGAATTGGATATGTATCATCAGGTAGGTCAGGAAAAGTTAAAAAGAGAGTGTGCCGGACTCAGTCATTGGTGGAAGGATGTAATTAGTTAATTAAATTAATGATAATGATGATTACTATATGATAATAATAAATAATTAAGTGATTTTCGTAGGTTGGAAGTGACCATGTACTATGAATCATCAGGCACTATTTTTTTTTCTATAAGGGCATTTCTATCTACTAATCATTTTGTCAAAATACTAAATACTAAATAATCATTATCAGAAAAACAATCATGTCCATAAGTGAAACATTTCACATCATGTGGTTCTAATTGGTAGAATTTACATATATTGGGATTTATCTTTGTATTCATTGATCAGGGTCCAGAGAGTAAGTTCTCAATGACTATGACCATATATATAGAGAGAGGACCAATAGCCACCATTATCACGTGACAGGAGCTTGCTTTTATTGAATTTTTGTTTTCTTTTAAATTCATTTTTGGCTTTTATTTAGAATCTTCTAACTTAATTGAGAGGTTTCATTGTATTGTTTTTTTTAAATGAGACGGAATCTCCTTGGATTATAGATTATGAAGGTTTTGGCTTTTTCAATAAATGTATTTTTTAAGAATTTAATTTTTATTCTCATCTTTATAATAAAGATTGAAATCACTTATTATCTCAATCAATACCTTATTAATAAGAGTTCTTCTATTTCTTTCTTTTTTTTAGGAAAATAGGAGTTTTTTCATTGATAGTAATATATAATAATAGTAATAATTAGGAGGGAGTATGAAATTGAAAACTATAAAAATCGTCGGTTTAAATAATTTCGAGAAATATTCATTTCGACCGACTCTTTATTTATCCCATTTTGAAAATAAAATAGAGTGGATATATATAAATATGTTAATATCCAATTATATATATATTATGTATTTCCAATGAAACACTACTTTATAATATAACCTTTGATTATTTGAAATAAAAAGTCAAATATTTGGTGATTGCATAAAATGAATTGTTTTACTTAATTGTTAATTATCAAACCTAATTTGAGTGATTTGTCACTCTTAGTAGACTTTTTTTTTTTTTTGTTTTAATGAATGTTTTAACTTATATTGTAAATTATCAACATAATTGAGTATGAATTTTCACTCTTAAGTAGTTTTTTTTTTTTTTGTCTTAATAACCAATATATCAATGGACTTGCCAACTATTTTTTTTTTTTTTTTGTTCTTCAATGAACAAATATCAATGGACTTGCCAAATATATACATCAAACATAAATAAGTTTTTTTCAAATTGAACTAACCTTAATTATATGTTTGAGTCGATAAAAAACTTAATATGATTAGGTGGCACCAATTATTCAAGAAAAAAAAAATGGAAAAAGACATTTAAAAAAAAAAAAAAAAAAAAACTGTCACAACATGCACACTATAGCAACCCTTTCTTTCTGGAAGACATAGAAGAAATTCAACCTTTCACTCAAAATAGATGTTGTCCTCACCAAGACCTTGAAAGCTTTCGAGAACCTCATAAATGGGGGATGTATACATACCTCTCCTATAAAATACCAATTTTATGACCAAATGTCTTTTTTCACAAATCTTTTCAGTTGATGTCACGATAAACCCTGACTTGTATTTATATATTTGATATATATATATATATATTTTACAGGATTTTTTTACTTAGCATTTTCAAGTTAAAATATGTGTATTGAGAAGGTTTGATGGCTTACAGGGTTTAGATACTTGGTTATATTAAGTTTTTTCTGAATTTTAATAATAAAAGAAATTTTACTGAGCAAAAAACAATATTTGACATATAAATAAATTCAACTGAATCAATTTATTAAATTTTAACTCTAATTTCATTTATTAAAAAAAATATTCATATTCAAACTTGATTGAAACTCAAAAAATAAAGTTCGATCTAAATTCAGTTTGTAGCTTTAAAAAAGAAAAATAATGGTGGTCTTTGAACTTGAATTTAAGAACCAAACTTTTTTTTTCCCCGAATTAAATTCAACTTCAAATAATGACTTGATTTATTTATAGTTCTAGAGGTCTATATATAATTTTTTGGGGATTGACTTGTTCAGACCGGTCTCATGACTCTCTGTATGGACAAATCAATAAAAATATAAATTTTTATTGAAATTAAAGTGGTGATAACAATACATGAGAAAAAAAAGGATAAAATAGAAACGCTTTTGAAAAATTTCATATTTTCATTAGTTTGGTCCATATGATAGGTCATTAACCAATCTAGGCAATTTTTTTTTTTCTTGTTTTTTAACGACGAGGGGCAAAGTTAGGGTCTGCCAAGCTAAGGTTACCTATTCATTCCAAATGCTATCTTTATGTTCACATGAATCCTCTTTTATATATGCTTTTCATGCGAGTCTTGATAGATTCACATTTTATAACTTTACCCATTTATGCAAAACGTGACTCATTTATTATATCAGTTAGTTATACAAATTATGTAAAAAATTTTTTTTTTCAAAAAAAGATACTACCACAACAAGTAAATTTCTCAATAAACTAAAAATGAAAAATAAAAATTCTATTTTAATTTTTGAAACATTAGAACGGTAATATTATTCAAATGATATTAATATTCAATATTATCTTCGAAAAAATGTAATTTTTACGCTATAAAAAAACTAACAACAAGATCTAGGTATAAACAAGAAAAAAAAAATATTAAATTAATTTTGTTAAATCTAGTATTTATTGTAGATAGAAAAATATCACATGCACACGGATTTAAGTATGAAATATTGTATTGTCCTTAGATCTAGCTGCATTGCATAAGCATCTTTGAAGCTGTGGACCATATGGTAAGTTAAATATCTGCAGTCTGCTGCTCATAGGATATTTTGGTTGTAGTTAATGTATCCATGAGCAGCGTCTTATCCCTTTGATTCGAGTTGGATTTAATTCTAACACAACGAGATAACAATTTAATTAATACAAAAAGTTTATATTTCCACTCAAAAAATAAGTTTCCATGTTTAATAATAATAGCTTATTATGTAGTTAGCTTTGTCGTGTGAAAAATAGTAATATATATATATATATATATACTATATATAGATAGTATTACCTTATTCTGTGAAAACCAATCCAGTAATATATATATAGTAATATATATAATATATATACTATCTCCAGAGTTGATCCAGATACAAGGAATGAGCATGGATGAAAAAATATTGTTTACAACTGTGCCGTATTCAACTGTCAACACACAACTGTTCCTAGTTACAAACTCACAGGAAAGATGAGAGCAACAAGAATAAAGTTCATTTGCATCGTATACAGACCCACATAGGAATGCCATGGCCAAGAACCAGTTAAAATCTGTGGAGATGTTTTACGTCATAAGAATGAGTGATGCAAATCAGCAACTTATGTGTCTACAAAGCTCGCCGACCGGCTAATTTTGATCATGTGGAGCGATTGAACCACCACAGAAAGACCACACCCCTAATTTCCCTCATAGAGAGTTCTTACAATGCAGCTCAAACAAGAAGCTACCCTGAAAACCTAACCAATCCTTCGGTTCAAGATCAAATAATCATAATAATAAAAATATTAAATAATTTCATCCTCTGAAAAGAATTTTTTCTTATTTATCAAACATGTAGCAACTGCCTCTCTCTTGATTATGTGTAATATTAATATATACATACACATATCATACCTATATATATGTATTATTAATTTATATATATATATATATATGTATGTATATAAAGGGTAACGACTTTGCTTATCAAGAACATAGTCAAGATCCAAGAACCAAGAATGGAAACTATTTTCTTCAACCAATACCTAAAACCAGAGCTCTCTTTCGATTCTTTTGAAGAATCATTTTCTTGGAACGATCATAATTCATTTGTTTTCGAATCCAACTCTTTCTCTGTCAATCACTCCGAAAAAATGATTCTTTTCAACGTTCAACCGGAAACCACCAATAAAGAATCGTCGGAGTCAAATTCTTCGACCGGAGCCACTAAAGGAGAAGAAGTAACATCGAAAGAAGAAAGAAAAGAAAAAAGCTATAGAGGAGTAAGAAAGAGGCCATGGGGAAAGTACGCCGCCGAAATAAGAGATTCGACCAGAAATGGTATCAGAGTTTGGTTAGGAACTTTTGATAGCGCAGAGGCGGCAGCTTTAGCTTATGATCAAGCAGCATTTTCCATGCGTGGTTCGATGGCCATACTGAACTTTCCGGTGGAAGTAGTAAGAGAATCGCTTCAAGATATCAAATACCGGTTTGAAGATGGGTGTTCGCCGGTTATAGCGTTAAAGAAAAAACATTCGATGAGAAGAAAGTCAACAAGCAAGAAAAGTAAAAAAGAGACTAATGAAGTAAACACTAGTAGAAAGCAAAATGTGGTCGTATTGGAAGATTTAGGAGCAGAATATTTAGAGGAGCTATTGAGTTCATCTTGTGAAGGAAGTCCTAATCCTAATTGGTGACTATATGTTTATAATCTGTTTCGAAACATTTTCTTTCAATATTATTTTCTTGATTCTTGATAATCTTGATTATGAATCTTGATTTTCTTCTTTTCTTCTTCTTCTTTTTGATTTTACCTTTTGTTTGTTATAATCAATTTCTTGCGCAGATGGTGGGGTTAAGCTTTCTTTGTCCATCCTGTTTATTTTGGTTCTGTGTAAAGTTGAAAATGATGGAATATGTTTATTATTAGAAAATAGAAATAATGCGAATGCTTTCCCTTCTCTAAATGTTTCAATTATTGCATTCAATTCTAAGGAAAGCACAGAAAAAAAAAAAAAAAAAAAAGAAAGCACAGAAAAAAAAAAAAAAAAAAAAAAGATAGAAATTATTAAAAAAAAAAAAAAAAAAAAGATAGAATTATCTCAACTGCTTTCATGAACAACTTCAGCTTTTGAAAATTCATACTATGCACAAGTGGGCTTAAAGAACTATATTTCATTCACAAATGGGTTTAGATAATAAATGCATAATTAATTGTTTATATAATAATGCATAAATACTTTTACTCAGGTAATTCTTCTTCATGCTTATACTACTTATATTATGTTCTTATTGTTTTCTTGCATGCCATATTCTTCAATTTAGCTCTTGAAGTTTAGCTTTTACCTCTTCATCTCCAACGTAATATGCCAAACGAATTGTCGTGTCAAAAATTATGATAACAAGAAATTAAAGAATAATAAATGAATAATGGAATTTTAATTAGAGAAATAAAAAATGAGTTCTTTATGTTCCTTATTATAATTGTTTTACTCATTTTTCTCCTGCTATACATTTATGTGGTGTGCATGTAAACCGTACTTGTCTCTTTATATGCCATGTCCAAATCTAAGAAGCTAGAACATAATAATCGTGTCATATTCATTTCACGTGAACACAAACAACAAAACTGTCGTTTTTTTTCTTTGCAAGTGTTCCCACTTTTTCAGTACGTGATTAATTTTATTTTTAATATTTGTGGATATTATTACATTTGGCTTATTTAAGAACACTAAAATATACATTGCATGAGGTCTATTTTAGTGTTCTTAAATAAGCCAAATGTAATTTTACATTCTCTTATTATGATTGCATCGGTTGAAGTTATTATTTTCATAATTCATGTAGATTGAGTTAATTGTATATATGTCTATATATATTATTCAATTGAAATTGAGTTTGATAATTAGTTTCGAACCAAATTAACTTCTGTTTGTTATTGTTTTTGTGTTGTTTGTAATGTATTTGACTCGGTTTTCTCACTTGATATATCTCGACTCGATTGGCATACGCGGAGGCCTATTGACTTGGGTTTAGAATCGGGCTATATAAATTTTTTCTCGAACTTAATTGATTAATAAATACAATTTAAATTGCTGACGAAAAAAACTGAGTTTAATATAATATTTAGTTCCAAAGATTATTTTTAACATTGATTTGTCAATCTCCGAGCAGATTCCTACATCTTTATATGAGTTTCTTCAACAAATTATAAAAAAATTTTCTAGCCGTATTGCTATATATTTACGAATAGCCTTTTAAATTATCAACAATCTATCTATGTACAGAGTAATTGATGTCCCTTTTTTTTCAAAAAAAAAAAAAAAAAAACAAATTTTTAAAAAAAAAAAAAAAAAAAAGCTTCTTAAACAAATGTTTTCTAGATTTTTTTATATTTAAAAAATTCAGAAAATTAACAAAAATTATTTATGTTCAAAAGAAAAAAAAATTAAATCATTGTAAAGAAAATGTCTTCCTTAATTTATTAAGAGAGGGAAAAATTTTTGAATATTAACAAATTAATTTGTTATAATAAAAATACGTAAATGTATATATTTGTTATAATTCATCAATGGCTCATAATCATAATTGTCAGCTACTGTTAATCAACGCTAATCAGCAGTTACCGTTTGTTAATAACTACCGCAGTTAATTATCTTTATGTTTTTTTTTTTTTTTGTATTTAACTATAAAAATATGAAGTTTTTTTATAAATCTAGGTATTTTTAAGCCTTGTAAAATTAAAAGTTCTGCTATTTATTAGCTTCTATTTTGAAGAGTGTTTATTAAATAATTTTCAATATTGTAATCAAAAAATAAAAAATGAATTATTTGAAAAGTATTTTTTTAAGAAAATATTTCCTTTTAAGAAAAGTATTTATTAATGGTGTTTGATATTGTACTTCTCTCCTTTTTTGTGTTAAAAAAAAATGCTAGATTACAATATTAATTTTAGATTAATAGATTATATATATAAGCAGAAAATTAATAATATATTTTTCTTGTTCCCTGTAGGCTATACCTTAGACTTGGTTGATGTAGTTTTATAAATATTAATAATGAATATCCATCCAAAAAATAATTAATATAAATGTTTTAATTTCATCAACTTGGTTAGAATCGAAAATAAGATGATTTGGCAATAATTTAACTTTGTATTTTACATATTTCTGCCGTCCAAATGTTTCATTTTTAGTTACATAATTATTTTACAGAATAACAAAAACTATGATTGTCATTATCATATTAGTTAGCTAGATCTATTGAAAGGCACTTTAATATTTTTTTTTCTGAGCTTCTTTTTCGGTCAGAGCAGAGTAGAAACAAAGAAAAAAAAAAAACAATACATATATTTTACTGTTTATTCAAGAGTCAGTTCCCCTAAATTTCAGAATTTTTTAAAATTTTCCTAGTAAAATAATACAATCTTTTTAATTTAGTCCTTTTAATTTTTAAATTTGGCTCCATTCCTATTCTTATTTATTTATATTTTATATTTTATTATATTTTTTATCTAATGTTTATATAAAACGAATCTTCACCCTCGTTTGATGTAGAAACACACAAATAAATTAATTTTATATATATATATATTTGTATATATATATATTTTATAACTATATATATATATTATATATAATAAGTATATTAATATATATACCAATAATTATATATACCAATAACTGTGACACACATATTCGCATATTTAAATATCTTTGACAAAGTCGTATATGCGAGTTTAGACTTTGGGATTCAAAATTTATTTTTTTATCATTTTGAATATTAAACTTACTTCAATCTTGGATATAGAAAATGTAGAATATTAACTCCAAACTTCAGGAATAAGAAACAGCTGTGAAAATTGGATTGCCTTGTTTCTGCTACGATTAGACCAGAAATTTTCTTTTTTTTTTTTTCCCCCTCTTTTAAATAATCTTCATGTTCTACAATTTTGTTCTTTTGAGGAACATGTTCTAAATTGTTGATTCCTAGTAAAAGGCAACAAAAGTACTAACCTTTTTTTTTTTCCTTTTTGGTTCATACAAAATTACTAATTATATATAATTAATCTTTCATTTCCCTTGTCCTCTACATAAATTCTTCAAAGGTAGGTATATAATCAATTAATTAATTAATAAAACATTTTGTTCAAGTCAATATGAAGAGAAGAGAAGAGAAGAAGGAAAACGTTGAACCCAGAATGTTCAAAAGTGGGTTCTAATTGATTCAACAATATAGTTAAGTTTCAAATTTCAATTATATATTTATATTTGTTAATTAATTTTCAATACAGAAGTAAAATAATTTAGGCAATGAAGCTAAAGATTAAGGAATTGCACATGAAGCATCCAGCGATACAACAGGATCTAATCATAAGATTTAGTCAAATGAAGAACATGTAAGACAAGATTGATCACTTCCAATGCAAAACAGCAAAAACTATATTTTCTATGTCTATATAAAGAAGAGTTTCTTTCTGTGCAATTTAAAAAAAAAAAAAAAAAAAATTATCTACAACCCTTGTCTGCCCTAATTCAGTGTTCTTACATGTGTGTCCATGTGTATGTTGCTTTTTTTGGTTTTCGTACTGTTTGGTACCAGGATATCAGTTGAAAACATTATTTCAAATTTTCAGATGAGTTGTTGATTTATTTTATATTTTGAAACGAAGAACAAACAAAATGCATATCTATTCTTTTTCTGATAGGAAATTAAGCGCAAAACAATATATTATTCGATCGGTATTCATAGTTAGGAAATTTTCAGGCAACCATTGAGATTAAATCTTCTTTCCAAGCAATGTTAAGCTGCATGCAACCTGTTGTTGAACCTTGCTAGCTTCCCTTTTATATATCGGAGCTGATATAATATATCGGAGCTGATATATATATATATAATATAATATAATATATATATATATAGCTATATATATTATATATATATATATATATAATATATAATATATATTAGTATATATATATATAATATATATAATATATATATATAATATTATATATATATATATAGAAAGACAGAGACGTTGCGGTGTTAGAAAGAGAGAGCGTGCGTGTTACAGAACATATATATATATATATATATAGAAAGAGAGAGCGTGCGTGTTACAGAACACTATAAAAATTATTTAAAAAAACTGTTACCGAATATAATCATATATACTGAGGAAGAGAATCTCAGCATTTTACTGCAACATTGTAATTAGATATTTCAAATCTGCATACTAAAAGAGAATATAACATATATGTATATATATATATATGTATTAAAACTTAAAAAGGAGTATAAATGGAAATATTTTGTATAAGTATGGAATTATTTATAATTTAAAAAATACATACAAATAACGTAAAGAAAAAGCATATGCCAACCTCTTAAATATTATCTGTCAGCAAATTTGGAATTTAGTGGCCGCCTCAAATTTGTCTTGTAGTGTTTTGTCAGTTACTGCAAATGGAAGTGCAGATTTAGCCATTCTCGTCTTTTCCTGTGCATAGAACACACAAACTTTCTATACTTAATTAGCATTTGTTTGCCCTAAAAATTTGCAATTTCAATGCTCAAATTAATTAAATATTGCAGGTGAAAAAAAGCATCCATTTACGTTTTTTCTTTTAGTGGATGATAATTTCTACTAATTTTTACATATAAATTTATATATCTTTTATAACGCGAATAAATCCCCTTTTCAATATTCAAAAAATTTATACACATATAAAATTTAAAAAGTTTATAAATAAATATACTTATTTTATTATTCATCCTAAAGGTTAAATTTAAGTAATAAAATAAAATGAGAATCTATCTGACAGACTGTGCTAGCTAATACTTAGAGTTTACATTAATATATTGTTAATATGACAAAATTGTCACACAGTGCTAATTAATTCTTAGAGTTTATATGTTAATATATTGTTTATTTAATAATATTGTCAGACAGTGCTGATTAATTTTTAGAGTTTACATTAATATATTATTTATTTAATAATATTTTCAGACAGTGCTAATTAATTTTTAGAGTTTACATTAATATATTATTTATTTAATTACATTAATATATTATTTATTTAATTTAATAATATGCCAGCTCAAACACTTCTCTCACTCCTACTTTGGTTCCTTGATAAAATTAAATCTCAAAAGAGCTACCATCTACACATAGCTTTCTTGAATTATAATAATTTTTCATGTTGAATATTATCATGGTTGTTGCTATTTAATTATAATAGCCAATCAAACAAGAGAAAGTACCTACATGTATGATCCAATGGAGGAGTAAAAAGTAAAAGCAGAAAAAAAAATGAAAATGGTGGAAATTATAGGGTTAAAAAAGAATATTTAAGTAAAAATAGCATTGCAATATTTTCCTTAACTCCCAACTAATTCTAATTGTAGGGAGAAAAAACTTAAAATAAAGTAAGACTACATCGATATCTTGTAAAATAATTATACAAGTGAAAGAAAAAGTGAAGATTCAAAAGCTATTTGCTTATAATTAGAGTTGTTCGAATCGATTCCAATACACATGATCTGAACAGTACACGAATATAAAACTGTGGATGAAAATAATAAATTAATATTAATGATTATTGAACTGTTCAAATCGTGTTGAGTATACTAATCTAAAATTCATTTTAAATATCCTTATTTGTAATGAAAAAAGAATATCTGAAAATGATTTGACGATCGAGAATATATAGAAGATTCGTATATTTTAAATATTAAATACATATATATTTTTCTTTGTTGTGAGAGGGAAGGAAGATGGGGAGAATTAAAGAAAATACATACATAAATAAATAAATACTTTCAAATCCTTTAATTAACTCATTTAAAAAGTAATATATGCGTTAATTTATAATATATACTAATAATTGATATGTATTTTCGTACTCAACTTCGACACATATTCGTATATTCCAGTCTGTAATTCAATATATAGATTTGGATTTTAGTAGCCGTCACAAATTTGTCGTCTAGTGTTTGGCTTATATTCACCACTAACTTTAACTTTCACTTTCACTTTCTTATATAATATTAAAACGTCATATCGTTTGCTTAATTTCAAGAGGAAGCAATTAAAGGCTTTAGTGCGAAAGGGGATTTATGGAACTTTTTACTAATTGTTTTAATTTATTTATATAGTGGGTCGGTCCACATGGAATAGCTAGGGTTTTTGGCTGTACCATGAAGTAGTTCATCTCCTATATATTTTAAATTACTGATTAATAATTAATATATTGTGCCATGCTTATATTATATATAATTCCATTAACATTAATAAATTGTATACCAATTTTCGAAAGCTTCATTTTTGTGCCTATGTCCAAATTATTATACCTTTTTTTTTTTTTTTTTTTTTATATTATACCTTTTTTTTTTATTTTTTTTCTTGAGAAGAAAGCAAGGAATGAGGTTGTTATGTTCGATTATGTAATTTTTTTTTTTTTTTTTTTTTGAGAAGAAAGCAAGGAATGAGGTTGTTATGTTCGATTATGTAATAATAATAATAATAATAATAATAATAATAATGCATCTATCATCTTTCAAATGCTAGGAGAAATTTTTTGTTGGATAATGATTTATCAACGAATTATTCTCTCTCTCTATATATATGATGCTAGCTGAATTTGTCTTAGACTGTGAAGGTGTTACTGCAACTAGTTAATCATTGAGAAATCAGATTCCAAATGTATAAAAAATAAATATAAATTTTTATTAATATAGATGTTTGTCGGTTCTGTTGGATATATATATATATACTATAATCATATATATTTTTACAGTCAACTGTTGCACACATATACATATGTAAACTCCCTAGATCTTATTCATCGAGCTATGTAAATTTTTATTTTATTCTCATAAATAAATTTGTCACCTAGTATTATATATATAACTTTTGCTTTTCTTTTTAAATCCTTTGCAAATATATTATTTTATTTTTGTACTTTTCAAAAAATATACACATAAAATTCTACAGTTAAAAGCACAAGAATGTATGGTCAAAATTAACTCTACTGCTGAAAGGGAGAAAGAAATCCATTCTATAATAATAATAATAATAATATAATTAGGTGATACACCACCAAATATTAATCAAATGAAATGCAATTAGGATAAGATAATCACTATTTTTATGTGTAATTTAATGCAGTTTAGACTTTTCAATTACAAAATATAAAGAAATTAAGCTGGTGATACAATCTTAAAAAAATAAATAACAGGTTTCTATTGTATATATAACTTGAAATTTAATAAAATGTTTTAATTATTATTTTTTTTAGCTGTTAGCTAATAAGTCACGTATAATATATAATATGGTCATTTCAAACTTAAAACTGATATACCTAAGAAACAACTCGTACTAATATTTCATAAATAAGATAAAAAAATTTATATAAAATTAAGTTGAAATGTTGAATATAATTAATGTATAGTCTTCAAGTCAAAAACATATTCTAGCTAATTAATATATATACTACAAAAACTTGTATTTGAGTATTTCAAATTTTGTTTTCAAGTCAAGATAAGAACAACAGAGAAAAAATTTCCCAAATGGCTTCTGTTTTGACTACCCATCTAAGATATATACGGTAGGGCATGTATGTGCTAACTGACTGAGATGAGCTGCAAAGGAGATGTTATAATTTCAAATTTTACTATGTATTCCCACAAATAATACAATTTTCAATTATTAGTTGCATATATAATGGCAATCATTTTACCAACATTACCCTATTGCATACTTATAACGTATATTTAAATATGAATTTTTAAATCACCTTTATTCGCGGTCAGATTAATCGATATTTTATGCATTTTTTATTAATTTATAAAATAAAATGTTTTTATACGCACATTTATTGTATATATACGTAATAAATTATTACATATTTATAGACAGTCAACTGTGACACACATATTCGCTTATTTAAAAACCCTAAATTTAAATTCGTAGATTCAAAAATATACAAATTAATTAAGCCGTCCCAGATTTGTCATCTAGCTAATATTTGTTATTTATTGGTTGTCTAACTTTGAATCTTGTTCATTGGATTTATAAAACCTTTTACTAAGTAGTGGAATTGAAAGGTGAAAATCACAAACCCTACACTTTACACATCTTGATCTTGATGTATTGCATTTCTTTTATCTTCTTGATTCTTAATTATTTTATCTAATCTGAGATTAGCATATTATAATCTATGATTAAGGGAATTAATGAGGATAAGTCTAGAGTTCATGTGTTCACTAACACAACTTGTACGTCTGCTCAAGTGTTAGATATTCTCCTGCTGAATAAAATAGACTTAGCTTAAGGCATCTGTGCCGCTAAATTAACATGGGTTCATCAACAGAAATTGTTGTTTTTCTGTTAATTAGTTATTTATTAACCAATAATTGAACATTATGGTTGTAATGACAGGAAGACCCGCAGCAGCAGGAACTGACAGATTTATTGCTCTATTTTTCCTTAAAATATAAATAATGAATAATATTTGCTAAATTTGTTCATCTAATTAATTAATTAATTGATTGATTGTTGCAACTAGAGAAATGAGAACCTTAGCAGTTTAATCATTATTGTACTTGATCAAATTCTAATTATGGAAAGACAGAGTGTTCTCAGAAGTTAGATTAGATTTGCAGCCTTTGCCATTTTGGAAAAAAAAACTAAAACTATGTGTTTGTGTTGTTTTGATTTGTTTTAGGCAAAGCAGAAATCAGAATAGCATAGGATAATATTAATGGTCTGCTGCCCTACCATGGAGGACAGTATATCCTTGCTAAGAAAAGAAAAGGCATAACCCTTCTTAGCTTGTATTCTTATGTCTAATACAGAATTCCTATTTGAAGAATGTTAAAATAATTACATCCATGCAGTGGTTGCTACCATCTACAAATACATACCATTTGATAAAATAACAATTCAAAACTAGTTGAGTTCGGCTATATAAATTTTTTGTTTCAAATATACAGTGTTGATCAAGATAAAAACAATGCAAAGTAACATGTGAGGATCTATGTAATATACGATCATTCCATCTTAGACGTCATTCTCTTAATTTATCTTTCATTTTCAAAAATTATCTCATTTGTTTAATGTGATAATTTATAATTTTATCCAATTTCTTGTGCTCACAAATCCATCTCGTGTTAATTTTTCTTATAAAACATTTCGTAATTGTTCATAATGGATTGCTATGGATAGCCATGAATTTAGAGGAATTAATCATTAAGGCTGTGAAGAAGAATGAAATGATTTCTGTTCTAAATTGTAAAAATGAGGAAGAAAACGAAAAAGGAAAGTTATTTATGTATGAGAAAATTAATGTGATAGAGTGAAGGAGATGTGAAAAGAAATATTGAATAAAAAAAAAAGAAAAGAAAAACGAAAACAAAGCAAAGAACTTCATTTCATTTGTATCTTACGTTCTATTCTAGGTCTTATCATCCATTTCCAATTATATATGGGCAGGCTTAGCTGAATTTAAAAAAAAAAAAAAAATTGGGTTTGGTTTAGTACACAGTCATGCAAATGGGATTGAATTTTGTAACAGAGAGATTTAGAAATGGGCCGAGGGATAGAGCCCATTGGGTCCATTCCACACTAAGTTAGAAATGGGCTTTCATAAAACTTCGGGTAATCTGTTACGAATGTTTTTGAAGTAGTCTGATATGAAATTTTGAAAAGGTGGAACATTGCAATTTTCTTTTACAAATTGAAATCAGCTATCAAAATATTTCTTATTTGGTCAGATTTTATTCATTTGGAAATATGGAATATAATCAAATTTTTTAAATGAATTTTTTTTTTTTTTTTAGTTTTGAAGAAATCCAATTTATCATTCAAATATTGTCTAATTTCAAACACAAATCTTAATATAAGTAATATATTTTATTTTTAAAAGCTTGGATAATGATCTAAAAATGGCGAAAAATTTTATAAAACATTAATCCATATGGATTACTTAAAACACAAAAATTGAATTATATCTATGGATTACTTAAAACATTAATTTCATGCATCGCGATTTTTCTTTTATAAAGACTTTTAAAATTTCACAAGAAATTAAAATTTTTTTTTAAAAAAAATTTTAATATATTTTGTATTTACAAAAGTATCCTTCAAATCCATATATTTATGGAGTATTTAGCAAGAGAGATTAAAAAATTTTAATTTATAAATTTCAAATTTGATGGGTCCAACATTTTGTAAAGCATGGAACATGTGAAGCATTGCATTCATTTACAGTCTATGAACTTTCTATATATGTATTTTCCGTGTCAAATTCACTAATTTTCGGCCACCCATTTGGACTATGATATTTGTGCATGATGAAGGAAAATGATAGAATACCATAAGAAGCATCAATATGAAAAGCAAGCACTTTTTTCTACTAATTACAAGTAATTAACTTTATATTATCTAAAATATTAATTCTAAATCTCTCAAATCATAAAAAGATCACTCTCTCAGACAGAATATACCAAAGAACTTGTTATGATTCTTTTTTATACAAACTATTTGTGCTAATCCGAAATACTGTTTTCTCCAGGCAAAAATATCCGCTCTGCAGTGAATTATGATGTTTTAACAGGAAACAACATAAAGCGCTTATCAACGACTTTTCAGTTTTCAGGTTGAATTCAGTGTATTGTTCTTTTCTAACCCCCCAATATCAGCCAACCTGCACAGCAGCACCCACTACAATAAACGAAACCAACCACAAAATCGCTTTTGTAGATATGATATTTTCTTGGCACACAGCTCCTTTCTGGAGTTTCCAAGAACCCACTTTTGAGTGTTCAATTTATTTAATATCAAGGTATATTAATTAAAATTAATATTAACATGGAATGGCTTTTCTTAATGCTCCCCACCTGAAGCAAATTTATTTTGGACCGTCATTAAAATATAGATTATTGATAGTGTTAAAGTGGGAGACCTTTGTTTTAACCATAGAGGTTTTTGATTTTTTTTTTTTTTTAAATTTTTTAAGGTAAATGAATGAGGGAGAAGAAAGATCAAAGAAGGTGACTTCGACTTTAAATTATGGTCCCAGAAAATGGACTTCCACTTTGAATTTTCATTGAGGTTATTTTATTTTTATTTTTGTAAACCACAGAATTGTGTTTGAATGCACGTTCCTAGTGGGTGGAGAAGAATGTTTGAAACCAATTAATAAACCTAATTTTTGCATAACAAAAATGAAATAAAATTGTTTCAACTCAATTAGAAATTTTAATATTAAAAAATAAATATTTTAACTTGATTAGGAAAAAGTTTTTAATATTAACGATGAAATTAAAGTTTCATTATTTTCTATAAAATGTTAATTAAAGTAATTATTCAGAATTGATATAGAAAATATTAGTTGGAAATTGTGCAGTAGGTTAATTATTTATAAATGAAAAGTGAGAGACAACTTGCAAACAATAATAGTGAGCTTTTGCAAAACAACTGTATGCAGACTAAACTTGCCAATAATCTTGACATATATATAAATAAATCATATGTATATATACATATTATGAGACACGTGAAAGTTGAAACACGTTTCTTAACAAGGATCATCATGTCTTAGTTTCATTGTATAGTATGGAGCTAATGTCGATCCCAGCTTCTGAGAAAAGAAAAAAAAAAGGTTAGGTGACGCCATTTTCAGAGTGGATGAATATTTTAGAGAATATTCTGATTTATGTATATTATATGTGCATTTTATTTTCTATTTCCAAGAAATGGATAAGGATAATTTCTGTTTTTATATTTTTATATTTTTCAGGATTACTGTATAAGAAAAATAAATTCTCGTTAACCTCAACTTTTATTTTAACCATTTAAACACTTTATTTATAAAATTGCACCCATTAAATATTTCAATTTATAAACACTTATAAAAAAATTAAAGTTGTGAAAATTATTATTGAATATTTAAACTTATAAAAATTATTATTTCAAAAATAGAAATAATCACATATCAAATTAACATTTTATATAAAAAATTAAAATTTAAGATATCATAAAATTTTCTTTACTAAAATTGAGAGATTATGGATGTACCTTGTTGTCTGGTAGTAAATTGGAATTGAATGATAGTACTAGTAGTTGACGTCAACCAAAACGACGAGCCCTAGTTGGAGGGTAAAAGGTCCCCCAAGAGAGTAGATATTTTGGTAAGTCAATGAAGGACTTCAAAAAGTGGGAAATGGCTATGACATCGACAATTTGTGGGTGGAGGGCCATAAAATCTTTAAATATTGAACTGACCATAATCAATCAATCAATCATCTCCTTCTTCTTCTTCTAGTAGGAAGCTCACTTCTTTTGACAATATGTGTTTGGTTTTGTGTACATTTCTACCCTAAAGGCCACTTTCTCATCCCTTTTGAAGAGAGATGAAAATCTCTTTACACCAATTAGGTCATCCATTGATTTTCAATCAATAAAACCCATGATTTTCTGACCTCACTATAACTATACAAGTTAGAAAAAAATATTAGTAAGTATTTTATAATAATGGTGGAATAGAATAATTCGGTTGAAGAGTATGATCTGCGGTGTTCACTACTATAATTAAATAAAAAATTTTAAAATAATAAATAATAAATTTTGATTGTAATTTAGGTAAATGTGAATGGCAGCTAACGTTAATTTCTAATAGAAAGAAGAGATTAAATTTTCTTTACAAAATTTAACTTGTTTGCTTCAAATTTTATTTGGAAATTTCCACGAAAGAGTAAAGTTTCTATTGAAATTCTTAAGAGTTAAGACTAGGAATAGATTAAAGTACGGTTAAAAGGTTTTAAATCTACAATCTACATGTCACTAGGCCATGGCATGTGTGGATTGACTTTTCTTCTCTTTCTTTTTTAAATGGGAGGTTCACCAGACATCTTATTTCTAATAGCAGATAAAACCAATCAGATTATACTTAATCATTGAAAAGATTGAATTTGGATTGATTATATAGATCACATATGCATTGATCGCTAGTATGTTCACATGTGCTTTTTCTTTTTTTGTATTAAGTGATTGTTTATAAACTTAATAATTTTTTTTGTCAGCAATCAAATCAGTTTTATTAGGTAATAATAATAAAAAGGAAAAAAAATTTATCAAATTCGAGCGAAACTAAATCCAAACCATCAAGATTTTCTATTTAGGAATATATATTATGACGTATTCATATTATACTCTCCTTAATATTTGATTGTAAATAATTTGTAGGAAAATATTTTTTTATAATTTTTTATTATTTGGAGCGCTCAGAAAAATAAGTCAACAGAAAATATTTTCTTAGTCAAATAAAAATTAAGTCATTTTTTAAAGAAAATAACTTCTTATTTTCGAGAGAGTAAAACAATTTTCGAATATTGAGAAATTTTATCCCTGTTTTTTAATTTAACGACTACCGTTAATCACTGTTTCCCACCGATGACTGTCAATTTTCATAATTCATAAACCCAATTTTCATCACAAGTCAGTTACAAGTTCACAGCTGGCGTTGACCAAAGCTCGTGGGAACTCAAAGTCGTCACGCAGCATTAATTCTTCAATGACAGAATTGCCCTTGCCTGCTTCCTTACGATGCGGACATTGGACCTACGTGTCTCCAGTTGGTAGTATAGTATCGATCAATTCTTTTAAAATATAAGAGTAAAGTATTAAATTCCATATTTTAAATAAAAGAAATTTTATTTCTTTCTAATTATTTTTACACCAATTTGGACATAATTTCAAAATTTTCTTCCAAGAGCACATCCCCAAGAAATAAATCTAATTTCAAAGCAAAACTAATTAAAACTTTTTACATTTTTGTAAATAATAATTGAATTAAGGTGGCATTTGATTACCAAAATTTTTCTATAGAAAAATACTCTTTTAGGGAAGTATTATAGAAAAATTAAATTATTGTGTTTGAATAAAAATAAAAAAAAATTCAGGAAAGTAGCATAATTGTGACAATGGATGTTATTATATAATTTAAAATGTCTTACTTTTTATAGAAATTTAATTTTTCTACCCTTTGAGTTGAAAAAATAGGAATGAGCCTATGTGCTTAGAAGTCAAATTTTCTTAGGAACGTACCAACCAATTATTGGAATTTAACTCCAATAAGCCAATTGGTTTGGGATTCTATAGATCCACTCCTTTTTTTAATTAAAGATTAATCTTTTCCTAATTCACAATCCCGTGACATTTCAGTAATCAAATACCTCTTAAATGTATTAAATATTTTTTTACCACACATGAGAGGTAAAATTCATTTGAAATGTAATCCATTTTACTATAATATATATAATATATACAAAAATTTATTTATAATTTTCAACATAACAAATTTATCATGTAAATTAAATTTATTATTTTTATTAGCTATTGATAATTTTAATTAATAATAAGGAAGTCAAAAGTCTTTAATTTAATATCAAAATAATAATTATAAGAAAACATTTTACAAAGTTAAAAAAAAGTTTTATATAATTTTAAACAAACGCGTTTTGTTTATTTTTAAAGATAAAAGGCAAACCAAAAACTAAAATAAAAACAAACACCTCCAACTAATTCTTAAAGAAAAACTAAATATTTTTAAAATATATGACGTAATATATAACAAACAACCCAGTCAAAGGTCCAAAAGGGAGAAAAAAGGGGCGCGAGGTGTATAAACGGGGCGAAGCACATCGGCGATGGTGTGAGGTTAAAGGGGAATATACCGGACGAATATTTTTATTTCCTTTTTTATTTTTTTATTGTTATCAAGTTATTTGGCTTTTCAGTTGGGGTCCACTACATCCTCGGAGGTCAATTCTTCTTGCATATAAATACACATTAGAAGTCCTACACTCCGTTTCAGAACACAAGCACTGGAATCTCCTTCGTTTATCGTTTCGTTTCTCTTATCATCTGCAAGAAAATACAACAGGTTAGTTTCAGATCAGATCAGAAGCTTCTTTGTATTTCTGTGTATTTTTATATTTATATTCACGTATCTATGGGGTTTCTTCATGCATGCAAAAAGATATGGACAATCTACAACTTTCTATTTTATTTTTTTTAATGGTGTTTTCTTTATTTCTTTCTGTCTTTTCTTTCCCTTTCACTCTGTATTTTTTATGCTCTTTTTAAAAAAAAAAAAAAACAAAAAGAAAGTGGATGGTTATGGTATAATATTCAAGAATGGAAAATCTTTTTTCTTTTCTTGGATTTTGTATTTTCTTTTTTCTGTCACTTTATAAAATTATATAGATGTCCCCTGGTTTTAGAGATCATAATTTTCATCTGGAAATGGAATTATGAAATCAAGATTCTTAATTTATTAGTCTGTATTTTCACTTTTACATGTAGATTGTTACCTGCGTAAATTGCTATCATCAAAGGGCTTTTCTTGATTTGCAGTAAGGAAAATACTTATTCAAGTAAAACATAATACTCGCCCTGATTTTAGGATCTGGCCCATCTTCAGTTTAATTACATACAGCTGCAAGTTCATATTCTTGTTCAAACATTTCATATTTAATTTAACATTTCTTTAGAAGAAAATGATTTACAATTATAGATTATTGCAATCTTATTAAAATTAAAATTTTGAAGGAGTTGTTTTGAGTCTGCAGGTAATTATTAATTAACTACTTAATCTTATGTGTAATTTCCCTTTGTTATTATTATATTAAGTGAAGGTCAACAGAAGTAGGTAATAATGTTGTCTGTTTATACAGCAGGCCAATTTTTTAGTATTTTTCTTGGTTTAGTGCTTAACCTTTCCTACAGTCATGGAGGTTAATGAATTTTTCCTATTACATTAATCATATCGTCTCTGTTTGAAAACTTTAATCATAAGTCTGCTTATAATCGAATAGTCAAGAAAGCAGAGTGCTAGGCTTTCAAATTTTCAAAAGTTCTTTTGATAAAAAATAGAGGAGCAGTTGGACCCGCTAAACTCTCTAGTTGACTAAAATTCTATTTAAAAATCTTGTGAACATATTAATTTTCTGTTCATTTTATATAATTGTGTAAAAATATTTTCATAATTTCTCAATACTGCATTTTCTTATGCTTTTTGTTTGGTTTTGCAGAGAAAATGTAGGGAGAAATGTGAAAATTAATTTTGTGTGAAAAATTTCTCTTAATTTGTCAATCTTACATTTTCTTTTACTTTTGTTCATTTTTTGCAGAGACAATATATAAAGAACTTTGTGATTTGAATTAGCCAGTCATGGCTAAGGAATTACAAGTTCTTAATGCTCTTGATGTAGCAAAAACACAATGGTATCACTTCACTGCAATTATAATTGCTGGAATGGGGTTTTTTACGGATGCATATGACTTGTTTTGCATTTCTCTGGTCACTAAATTGCTTGGCCGTATATATTACCATGTGGATGGTGCGGAAAAGCCTGGGACTTTACCTCCTAATGTATCAGCAGCAGTAAATGGTGTAGCATTCTGTGGAACTCTTGCAGGCCAGCTATTTTTTGGCTGGCTTGGCGATAAAATGGGGCGGAAGAAGGTCTATGGTATGACTCTTATGCTTATGGTGATATGTTCAGTTGCTTCAGGCCTTTCTTTTGGTCATAATGCAAAAGCAATTATGTCAACTCTTTGTTTCTTTCGGTTCTGGCTTGGTTTTGGTATCGGAGGTGATTATCCACTTTCTGCTACAATCATGTCTGAATATGCTAACAAGAAGACTCGGGGCGCTTTTATTGCTGCTGTATTTGCTATGCAAGGTTTTGGAATTTTAGCAGGAGGGATTTTTGCTATAATTATATCATCTGCATTTCGCGCTAGGTTTGATGCTCCAGCTTATCAGGATGATGCAGTTGCCTCAACTGTTCCACAAGCAGATTACATTTGGCGTATAATTCTAATGGTTGGAGCACTTCCTGCTGCTCTTACTTACTATTGGAGAATGAAAATGCCTGAAACTGCTCGTTACACTGCCCTTGTAGCCAAGAATGCAAAACAGGCTGCTTCTGATATGTCAAAAGTTTTACAAGTTGATCTTGAAGCGGAAGAGCATAAAGTTCAGCAACTTTCTCAGGATCAATCCAATTCTTTTGGTCTTTTCTCGAAAAAGTTTCTTCATCGGCACGGACTTCACTTACTTGGGACAACAACTACATGGTTCTTGCTTGACATTGCATTTTACAGTCAAAATCTTTTTCAAAAGGATATCTTTAGTGCCATTGGGTGGATTCCTCCTGCAAAAACAATGAATGCTATTGAAGAAGTTTATAGAATTGCAAGAGCACAAACCCTCATCGCTCTATGCAGTACAGTTCCCGGCTACTGGTTTACTGTAGCTCTCATTGACAAAATTGGAAGATTCGCAATTCAGTTGATGGGATTCTTTTTCATGACAGTTTTTATGTTTGCATTAGCTATTCCTTACGATCACTGGACACATAAGGAAAACCGAATTGGATTTGTGGTAATGTACTCATTAACATTCTTCTTTGCTAACTTTGGACCTAATGCAACTACATTTGTTGTTCCGGCCGAGATTTTCCCAGCAAGATTAAGGTCTACTTGCCATGGAATATCAGCAGCATCAGGAAAACTCGGGGCTATAGTTGGTGCTTTTGGATTTTTATATTTGGCACAAAATAAGGACAAGGCTAAGGCAGATGCAGGGTACCCTGCAGGGATTGGTGTGAAAAATTCACTAATTGTATTAGGTGTAATAAATTTCTTAGGTATGTTGTTTACTTTCTTGGTTCCAGAATCAAAGGGAAAATCCTTGGAGGAGATGTCTGGAGAGAATGAAGCTGACAACGAACAGTCAGAAGGAAACTTGGAGCAAAGTACATATAATGGAAGAACAGCTCCTGCTTAGATTAGTTAAGTTCTAAAGCCTGTTCTCTAAGATACTATGCTATATAAGTCATCTTCATAGTCGTCTTCTTTTTTGTTTTTTTCTTTTTTGCTTTGTAGTAATTGAAGTAATTTGCTGCTGAAAGAAAGGGAATTATTATGAGAGCTCATATTTTGCAATTTTTTGGCTTGTTGCTTCATTGTCTTCCCTTCTGCATTTTCTTTTCCTTCTGTTAATTCCTAGAGAGGAGCCACTGGAATTGAGGCAGTAAGATGTGAATAATGGTGTTCATGGCAAAAGAAAGAATTCCTGCCACAGTTCTGGATTTTGATTCTTTTATTTGAACACCATCGCTTGAGTCAATCTTTTTAATCGAAACAAGTGAATAATGGTTTTTTGTGTACAAAACTCTTCCAACAATTGAAAATGTGTTCTGAACCACTACACTAGTTCACTGAAATGAAAATTTTTTATTTTTAAAATAAAAAGCACTTGAAGAAACCTGTTAAATGCTGGAAGAAGCAATTAAAACCCAATACTCTGCTTCAAATATTCTACTTCCCTCCCTCCTGTTTGTTAAATATGTATTATAGTTTAAATTCTAAAAGATATATGCAAGGTAATTTTGTTAATCCAATCCACAAGTTACATTATTTTGAAGTTTTATTTAGCATTTTCAATGTTATGTTTCTTATGTAATGTTCTAGCAAATTAGTTGGGCTATCTTAGATTCCACTAAAGGTAAGGTGAAGCCCATAATGTTCATCAACCAATATTCCAATTTTCTTACCTATGTGCAATACAAAGAACACAAATAAAGAAAATGGAACCATATTTAGAAGAAAAGACTATCTACTGCAAATTTATATGATAGCAGATTTTAAAATTGGAAGTACCAACAACAAACTTCTCTTCATCTGATCAGCAACAAAGAGTAAATAGTGCTTCTCATCACTATCAGCCTCTCCCACTGCTGGTTATTTAAGGAACATCCAGTTTTTGTGCTGGAAAGGATTCTGTAAGTGACTTAAGTGTAGCAAGATTCATTATTCATAAATTGGCAAAAACATAACAGATTTGTCTCCCTTGAGGAAGAAACCTTAGGTTTGCGGGGACTGTTTAATTAGCGCGTTCTCTGATCACTTCCAGATCCATCTCAGTAGGGTCAGTGGCCTGAATCTCATAGTGGATACCATCCAGCTCTCGTCTGAACCTGTCTTTAGAAGTTGCGTAGAGCATCTTGGCACGGATTCGAGAGGTTGAAGGAGACCTGATAAATGTCATGCAAGTAGCAAAGAGTAAGATCTTGATAGGAACTGCTTGCAACTATAGAAGTTAGAAATAATGCCAATCCCAGTCAAGAGGAAACAGAAAACGGATAGATGCGCATATGTGTGTGTGTGTGTGTGTGTGTGTGTGTCTATATATATATATATATATATATTTACAGAAATAAGGAGCCAATAATTGACAAAATATGGACACTTATTTATCACAGTAAACATTTCTTCTATATAGATATGCAAAGTTCCAAAACTCTCTTTCTTTCCAGGCCATTATTGTATTAACCATCCAGAGGATAGATGGTCCAAATACCAACACAATGAATAACAATGCGTATTTGCTACACAGGTCTTAAAGCAACTAGAACTGATGAGCTACAATTATAAGATAATGCAGCACGAAAATCCTAATACATGGTAAAGACAACAAGACATCTATGATGCACAGACACTTAATTGCAGACATGTTACCTGTGTCAAACACTTCTTAGACACAACAAGACACATGCCTAATATGCATGTCATGTCCCAATGCAGCTGTATTGTAGTGTCCATATCATATCCATGTCTTGTTTTGACAATCCATGCCAGACTCATTGCATGGCATCAATATCAAGTTATCAACTAAAACCTTCAGATTAAACAACTGAAAGATATCACAAAAGCACAACCCTCACCCACCTAACCTAATGAAATATATTATCCTACAAGAAGAACATTGTAACCTGGAAATAAAAAACTCATCTGCTGATTACTAGAGCAAGAAACAATTGATTATATTTTTCGTAAAATGAAACACCAAAAGAACACAGAACAGTTGAGGAAGATCCACGACTTGCCAACATAAGCATGTGTATCTGGCCTAACGATGAAATGGATCACCAAAAGAAGATGAAAGCATCTATTCCATATGTGGGTGTCCACAGGTGCATGCAATTAGATGTGATCTAGTCATGAGACATAGACTTGTTACAATTGGCATAGAGATTATCATTGATTATCAAGAAAAGTCATGAAACCTGTCAAACAAGTTACAAATTAAGTAAAACAACCAGTCAAATTGCAAAAAATGTGAATCAAATGTAAAATCTAACCATGCAATGAAAAATATCTTGCTCTTCTGACAATTCTCAGAAGTCACAAAATCAAAGTCATATACAGCATATCTGCAGTCATTCTCAGGCAAAGATGCAGCGAAATCCTCGTAGCTCTCAGCAGGGCCACCAGTCTTCTCAACCACGACTTCCTTCTTTTTTTCATCAATTCTAAATACCACATAGCGGTGAACTTTCTTCCTCTGCAGTTCCAAGAATGTGTTTATGCTGTGATCAGCAACACCCATCCCTGATGTTGCATTAGGCTGCAAATCCAAATCAATTTTTTAAAAAGAAGGAGAAGAAGAAGAAAGAAAGAAAGAAAGAAAGAAAATATTGCTCTTCATATAAAACAATAAAATCTATACAAGTAAATATTCCATACCAGTAAACAGTAAGCTACAAACTAAGTAATTTCACTAAAAATTCCGGAACTTCTAGATAATTATTAACATCACAAATGGCTTGACATGCAACAGCAATCTCTTTCATTCTAGGTAATCAAAACATCAAATTTGTACGAGTAACGAAAATTTTTGTTTGGTTGATAAGAAAATCTGAGATTCCCATTATTTAACACCTAATAATATTTTTTTCCCCATCTCTGTCTCAACTCTTCTCTTTTTCGGAAAAAAAAAAATTAAAAAAATAAAGTGACCTAGATCTCTACTCAAATCCATTACACACTCAAATCGAGCTAAAGATCACAACTTTTCAATGGACTAACAATATAAACCAAATATCCACCAACAAATACAACTTCAGTTTAATAAAAATCATAACTTTACGACAGAAAACGAGCTAAATAACTAAAATCAAACAGCTTTTAGAAATAGAGAAAGAAAGAGATACCCGGCTTAGTCCCCTGAATGACATAGCTGCTGAAAAAGTACAAGAAGCAGAACTAACAGTGAAGAATGAATAGAGAAGCAGTTTCAATTTAATAACAATTAAGCACTGCAACAGTTAAAAAGAAAAGAGAGCAGCAGTGAGCAAGTTTTGGACGGAAAGGAAAAATGAGAAAAAAAATAATATATTGAAAATTTGAAGTAGATGGAAAATGACAAAAAAAGAGGGCCAAAATTGCAAGTTTGATGTGTATTATTCTCTTTGAACCTCTTCTTTACGTGTCCTTCATTCTTTTTTCTGAGTGGCAAGAGATTGAGAATCGAGAAAGAGATGGAGATTTTATATTAGAAAGTTTCACATATTCTGAATTGTGAGAAGAGGAGCGTATGGACCTCTTAATTCTTTCATTTAGATTTTTATTTAATTAATAAAAATTTTTATTTTTTTATGAGCAAAAAGATTAAATTTTATTAATTTATAATATTTAGAAAAAATTTATTTTATCCAAATACTAACTCGAGAAAATAGCCTCCCACTTACCACTAACTTAACTTGGATAACTTAAGTAAAAAAAACCTAGTCAAAATATCAATATTCACTTAAACCACATACAACAAAAATCCAATGCTATTAACTAATATCCCATTAAATTATAAAAGCAAAACAACAAGAAGAGTAATCTAAAGCTATACCGACCATTCAAAAATATTTATTGAGATGAGAAATTATAAGAGAGAGTTAGCAAGATCCCAACAAGAGATTCATAAAAACTCAGCTCAATTCAAATTATATTCAGGCTAAAAATAGTTCAGTCGTCTCAACTTCTTTCTTGGATATGGAGTCATCAAAATGATTTTCGTCTCTATTTATATGGTGAAATTCCGGCTGCTCCAAAGAAGACACTATCATATCAATTTTATTAAAAAATTTGAACAATCGCCAATGACGATTTTACTTTCGAATCATCCAACAAACTACATTTTTTGAATCAGACTCAATAATCAAATGTGAGTTTTATTAAAATGATAGTTTCAACATAATTTAATTCTTATATGCGGCATCTTTAGAATTGGAAAATTATTGGTATTTTTTATAATATTTATGGAGTATTTTCTTTATGAAATTATGTTTTTTATTTTTACATTCTAGCCCAATTTTATAATAAAAATCATAACTTTATAAGACATATAATCCTAGAGTACTCCATTTACAAGGTTTTTGATTAAAAATTATTAAAATAAGAAATAATGAATTGAAGAACTTTGATATTTACTTTCTCCAAAAAAAAAAAAAAAAAAACCCTTTAATATTTACTAGTTACATAAGTTTTTTTTCTTGATAGAGTTAGGAGGTATAATGGGTTTTGAATAATACAATATAAATTTTTTATTTTCATAGAGTTTGAATCTAATCAATTTGTATTAATTTTTTCTTTTCCTTTCACTTCTTAATACTCTCTTTGTCTCATGTATACATGTTTTATTTGACTTATAATATTAAATACTGTATAGACAATTGGGGACATAAATGTACATTAAATAATCCTAGTATATTAAGAAATTAAGTAATATCCCTTTCGAAAAAAAAAAAGAAATTGAGTAATAAATATTTGTTTTTAAAAAATAGAGACTACATTGTAAAACAGATGGAAAAAAAAAAAGCTCATATATATGGAATGAGAGGAATCATTTTTTTTTTTTAAGAAAAAAAGGGTAAATTACATTAATGGTCACTTGACTTTACACTTATTTTCACAAGGTCATATAACTTTAATTTGTTAACTTTTAGTTACTAAACTTTGACGTCTGTTCCAATAGAAGATCATTCATCAGAATGCCGACATCAAAGTACAAACATGAAATAAAAAAAAAAATTATTTTAAAATTTTATATTTTTCCTTAATACATTAATTTAGAACCTACATATTAATTTTTTTTTTGAAAGGATTCTACCTATTAATTTATTTTAACAAATAATGTCATTTATATAAAAAGTGTTTAAAAACAAAAACAAAAACAAAAGAAAAAGAAAAAGATATTCACTCTATCATTTATATTTTCTAACATTTTTTTCCTTCTCTTTTTTATATTTCTTCATAATCATGATTTTTTTTGTTATATATGTAATTTTTAGCATCATATTATTGTTTCATTACTGAATTTCAATCCCATTAAAATAAAAATTAAAATTGAGTGACAAAAAAAATGATAACTTAAAATTATATTACCTAAATAAAATTATATGCAAAAGCAGGTGACTACTGGTATAGTTTTTTTTAAAAAGGAATTGGGATGGCAGACGATAGATCCAAGTCATCTTCCTCGAGGCTCGTGTTGGTGTCTTATTTTCATATTTTCATTAAGGTGGTCCTATATGCAACATGAATTTTGTTTTTTTTCTTTTTTGCAAATTTTTTTGTCTTAGGCATGTTAGAATAAATAAACAACGTTAATCATTGGTGAATATTTTTCTGTGGTTAAATAAATTTTTGGCCATAAGAGCTCCTAAGCCAAGCATTGAAATTCTAGAATAGTTCAGTTTGGTTTAACACTTCCATCCATCAAATGTTAATAATAATAATAAAAGAAAGAAAAAAAAGGAAAAATTGATAACATGAGGATGAAAATACAGACCACCCAACTTTCTAATGCAATATATTGTTTTTGTTAGGACAATTATTTTGAAAAACAAAATGAAAATTTTAAACTTCTAGAGGTCAAATATAATTTTTTTTTTATATTTAAATGATCAAAATATAATTTTTCATAAAAATAAAAAAAAAATTTCTTAAGAGGGCCACGGCCCCTCTAGGGTCTCAAAGAGCTCCATCCCTAACAACATATAAATAAATATTTTAAATTCATATTGGTCTATAAAATAAATATTCAATTCAATTTACAGAATAATAAATAATGAAATTCAGATATTTAGACCGTTTATTATTTTAATCAACACGATATTACTTATTAATTTAATATTTTTGTTATTTGTTTAGCCTAACGGCATTATTATTTATATTAATATATTTTGGAGATGATTACATTATGACGAAATATAAAAAATAGAAATTAGCATAATAAATAGAAGAGGGAAAAGTCGGTCCATCCATACATGATAATAAAAGCAGAATTAGACCAAAGTTGGAGGGGGCGGTGCGTTGTATTAACGCTTACTATACTTTTTCCTGTTTTTTTCTTTATCCTTTTCTCAGCTCAATTGGGCCGACGACGACTACGACACGACGTTCACTCCTATAATCCAAATTAGTCTTGCCTGTTGCGGGGACCACCAGGAATCTTATACCACCATCACCACCGTCATCCATTTAATCTACTCCAGACACGTGCAGCTGTGGCTCCCACTTCACACTTCACACGCAATAAACTTAATCTGCTCGCCGCGTATTCTTATGTAACTCAATTAAATTTAATAGTATAATTATATTTAGAATAATTCATTATTGAAATTTTATTTACTTTTATCTCTTAAAATATTTTTTTAAAAATAATAATTTCAAAAAATAAAAAATAAATTATTTTAGGCAAAATAATATTTTTATTTTATCATCAAAATAATATTAATAAAATTATTGCGAAAAAATGAGAGATAAATATTACATTTTTTGCATGTCATTTTTCTTTTCTTTAGTATGCATTTAGAACAAAATTAAAAGGGGTTCTTCTTTTATTAAATTGTCATCTAAATTGTTTCAATTTCACACTATTTTGATAAATTGTTCAAAGAAAATATTATTGTTATCATAAATCCATTATCTTGGCCTATTAATTGGAGAATTAAGTATTTTCTATTTCTTATATGCACAAATTGTTTAGAATATTCAAACTCGAAATAATTACTAATCAAATAAGTTTTTATAATATTATATTATTTTTTTTTGTTATTACTATTCCCATTTAAAAAATGTTACCCTCATTTTTCCATTGAATTTTAATATATCTAATAATTAGTTTCTCATTTGTAATTCTGAACTTAGGTCTGAAACTAAAAATACTAACAATGTTTTAGAAGTGCTTTTCAGAAAATAAATAAGCCTAATCCATTTCTTACTAACAATTATTGGCCAAAACCCAGTTGACCAGTCGTCTGATCCCATCGTTTTGGCCCATTTTCCATCACGTCATTATGTGGCACAATCTTATTGGCTTCTCTAAATTGAGACTATTAAACTGTATTGTAGTAGATAGCCCTTTGTTGACTACTGAGTCTGGAGCGGAGAAGCAAAGAAAAACAAAGAAAGAGAGGTATTAATGTTAATTTCTTCAAATCAGAAAAACATCGCCAGGTTTCTGTTAAAATCCTATTTTGCGCTTTTAGGGTTTCTAAATAATTAAAACTTTTTACTCACTGCTTGTTCAAATTTTCCCGCGAAAAATGGATCACGAAGGTAATCATTCAATAACTGCTTTCGAATTTCTTTTTCCCGTTTTCTTGTTACTGTCAAAAATATTTATCTTTCTTTGGATACTAACAGGGCAGCGAGGCTCTTCAAATCCCTCTGCAATGCTTGCTTCTCTTATTAGTAAAAGAAACAAGCTCCACGAGGAGCTTCGAAACATCGAAAAACAGGTTCATTTTATTTACATGTTTTCATCTTTTAATTTCTATATGTTTACATATGCAAAATGCGTTTCCTTTTTATTTTTATTGTTAGTTTTTTTAATATGCTTAACGGCCTTTCTGGAGTTAAAAATTTTATTGATCACTTCACTTTGAACTAATGATGTTTTACCTAATTGGGTTGGCCACATTGCTTAAATTTTGATTCTTTAAGCAGTTTGTTGAAAATCAGGGCTGGAATTTTATGTTGGTTTCTTTCTTTTTAAACTTTAGCTGTCAATGTGGAAGATAGTTTATTGTCACCAGTTGATTCTTTTATTTCTTTCCCTTGATACAAAGGTGGCTAATGTTTTAACTTGATTCAGGTCTATGATATGGAGACAAATTATTTGCAGGATCCAAGCCAGTGTGGCAATGTATTGAAAGGTTTCGAAGGGTTCCTATCTTCATCTAAGAATACCGCACTGTATGGAGTGGCTGTTTAAATATTTTCTTTTTTTACTCTCTTTGATGAGAATAGTTGTACAGTTTGCCTGTATGTTTTAAATTACATGCTAATAATTTTATTCAACAAAGAAAATAGTGGATTTGAAGAAAATTGCTTTGTTGACAGATGCTCGTTAAAAATCTTTTGTGCACCAAAATTGCTCCATGTGCCTGTATTGCGGGTTATGATGTAATAATGCTTACAAATTGTAGTCTTCTTGGATCTTCATTATCTTAAAAAAGGAAGTACACTTATTATTGCTATTTAATTATACTAATGCAAGTTTCGGTCTATTTTACTTCAGTGAAAACAAAAGATTCAGATGCCTGTGTTATAGAGTTCCTGTGTTCACATAATTATGATTTCAATGCAACATTTGCATTTGAATTAACCTTCCTGTTATTGGCTTCAGAGGAGATCATTAATCATCTGTCCAAATTTGTAGTTAAATTATTCTTAGGTTTGTTTGTCATATACAAGCACTTTTTTACATACAAACCTTTCTAGGCTGGTTGACTATTGACATTAAACACACTACAATGTAGGAATCATACTTACTGGAATAACTAGTTCCAGCTATAAAATAGCACAACTAGCATAAAGTTTGACCTTATATGTAGGCATAACATTAGGATGCACAAGTTTCCTATGGTTAGAGATCGAGGTTTTATTCTATATAACAGATATTAACTTTTTCAACGTTGTTGCTGCAGCTTGAAACGGTCTAGGAAGTTCCAGCCTGAAGATAGGCTCTTTTCGTTATCTTCAGTCACCTCACCTGCAGTATGTGCTCTAAATCTTAAATATTGTAGTGGTGGCACTTACATTCTTTTTATCTTCCTCTTTTTGTTTTATTCTTTTCATCTTTTCCTTAGAAGAGTGGCCATGGTAGTTCCCAATGATGGATACTGCAAATTGCGAGATAGAAGTCAAGTGATGATTGATGAAAATTCTGAACCATGAGTCTGGTGTTTTTCACCAAGTATTTAGTCTTCCTTTCAATGGATGGATTTTATATTAGAAAGTAGTTTTCTAACTCATCTTCTGCTAATCTACTAGATTTCAATACAAACAAATGGTTCAGTAAATATTTAAAACTTTTTTATTATCAGGGAAAAATAAGAGAATGAAGGGACCCTTTGGTTTTTTTCTGTCAGTTCATGCATGATTAACAAGTCTTCAAATTCTAAATTTCGAACTTTAACAAGTATTTAAACTCCAAAATAGCCTCGTTGTTAATCATAGTTTCTGGTCCATAACTAAAACCCTGTTACTGCATACTATTGAACACATGCAACTCCCCAATAAAGTGGAACATATGCCTATTAAAGTGGAACTCTTTCTTTTATATTGTTAATACATATGTCTACATGGAGAGGGGCAGTCATGCTACTTTGAAAGTTGTGTTGTTTTTGAATCCCAAATTTTTTATTTTTAACCATCCTAAATTCTGAATTTTTTTTTTATTCTCCTAGTTTCCCCCTTCACTGTTCGGAGACGATTGGAACATTGAATCTTTTTGCATGCAAAGCATGTTATGTTCAGTATATGAGTTTGAATGAGTTAAATGCAGTGGTGAAACGGATGTATCTTTTATTTGGATGTGCCAAATTTTTATGCTATATTTCTTAGAGTTTGCAAATTGGTGATGATGTAATGTGCTTGTTTGACTGCAAATCTTTTACTGTCCCATTCATGATTCTTGAAATCTTTGTTAGTCAAGATGTTTTGTTGGGTGGGGAGGGGATAGAGGACTCATCATACTTTGTACAGTTGTGGCGATTCAAACGCTTAAACCTACAATCAAAATATTATATGGAATTTGAGAAGAATAAAGTGCTCAGTGAACAAATCTTTTGCTTGATCAACTTTAACATAAGATTGATCTGTGATACTAGGGAGTAGCAATAGCGTTGATTTATGTTGCATGTCATTAATTCTGTGCTGCTTTTCTTCATTAGACTTCTTTGTGCTTCTTATCCCAAAATTGGGGTATGTGATTGGATGTGCCACTTTATCTGGTTGTAGAACTCAATCCTTCAAGCACTAGAGACTTTGGGTCTGAAAACTGTTGTGTCAGCTCACTAATATTGTTCACAAGAAAAGAAGAATTTCTTAAAATGTTTCTGTTGTTCTCAATTTGATGTGCTAGGAAGTTATGTTGAATATGCTATTCAAAATTCCCTTGCACATTTCTTTTCCTGTTTCAGGCTGAAGAGCAAGCAGTTGGACGGGATGGTGAGCTGATATACACAGCTGCATATACAACTTTCCTCACTTCTACTGTTCTTGTCATTTATTTGCTTTTGTGCTTTTTAGATGGCAGGTCAGATTATGGTGTAGGGCGTTCGAAGGGTGGAGGAATATATGCAAATGGACAGTAAGTACCATATTTAAAGTAAACTGCACATGTAACCAGAATATCCAAGGATAAGGAATGGTTAGACCAAGATGAATGTTGCTAATGCTACTTATTTAGAATATTACTTCATATTTTCTGTCGAATATACTGTCAGGGGAAAACCAAAGAAGGGAAGAGGTGGACCAAGAGAAGCTAAGAGAATCAGGCCTTCAGCTGATCCAGATTTTGACTATGATGATGATCCTGATTTGACATTATAAAATTCAATTGGCTAGATGAAAGGATAGTTGGCCTTTGTATGTTCAAGAGCATAGGGCAGAAATTTTTTTTCCCTGTTAATATCTTTTCTTTTTTGAGCATTGTTGTGGCAAACAGAATCCTTATTCTTTTTGTTTTACACACTTGTTTTTTATGAGAATATGTCCACTACATTTGGGCTTGTGTTTTGATAATTGGCTGAAGGATAAAATTGTACAACCTGATCTAAAACAATTAAACATGCCATGCCATTGTTTGTGAACCTGTACAAGCATTTTGTCTCAAAATTTGCCAATAGGGAGGTTTGCAGTGACACTAGTACCAAGATCTCAACCTTATTATTATTATTATTATTTCTGAAATTTGAGATTGGTATTTCATTATTGGGTTTTTGAGCTATTGAGAAGTAGTCATGGTGAACCGGCTCTGATCCAGTTTTGGTTCCAGTCCTAGTTCTAATGAATTGACGATTTTGGTCACGATTTCAATGATACACGCATTATTTTTCAAAAAAAAAAAGATATAATAGAAATTCAGTTATAGGGGTATGTCTTTTTTCTAAAAAAAAATTTAACATGAATATGAAAAATATTAATAAATTTTATTTTAAATAACTTACAATATTTATTTATACCTATAAGAAATAAAATTTGTTAACCAAATAAATTGTTAGAAAATTTAAAAGAAAAAAAATTTTAAATATTTTAAACAATGTAATATTGGACTAAATAAAAAATATATAAAGAAAAAAAATATTTTTTAATTCATTGGAGGCTTTTAAATGGGCAGAAATAATACTACATACTACACAACAGGATAGTCTTACCCTTAACTCACTAAATCAGTGAAAATAACTAACTATTAAACTTTTAAACTTATTAAAACAATATAATTTTAAACTAAGTATTTTACTTTTTTTTTTTTTACCTTCACATTCTTATACTTTTAGTTCTTTTAACTAAAGTATATCATCTAGCAACAAGTTTATTTATACTTTTAGCTGGATATAGAATAAATTATTTTTTTTATTATATTTTTATTCCGGTTCAGATTGGTCTACGTTGGTTGTCGTTTTCAATTTAAAATTTTGAACAGTCGGTTCGGTTCTCAAACCGAACCCTATGGGAAAGTACATTATTATGTCAATTATCTTTTGCTCTTAAATCTATGTTACATAAAACAATATACACTTATGGGTAGACTGCAAGCTCTGATAATAAATTAAACCAAGCGACGTCGTTGTAGATTATATTAGTTCTTGATCTATTTTTTCTTATTTTTCTCCCCTCGCCTCCGCAACGCTGTTTCGTACAGTTTGGCACATGGCCAGATAGCTTCCCGCCTCGAAATCCCGACCCACTAGGACTGAATCTTATCTCGCCAACCGTTTCCGTTTTGCAGTCATGAACTTGCTGGTTTGTGTATCTAATGCAAAAATCTTTTTGGTCCCTTTCCCCACTTTTAATTTAATCTCTCTCTGTTTTTTTTTTTTTTTTCCTTCTATTTTACAACTAGAACAAGATAACGATGCAGAAGAAGGAGCCAGACAAGTCACCTATAGAAGTGCCAGTATATTGGATCGAAACCTCCGAATCTGTCTCTCGTCACTTCCAGTTTCAGCCCGATGGTCGGCTCTCTGTATGTTCCTTCTTTAAATATTTTCTTTCTCGTTTGTAATTTTGCAAACATCTGGCGTGCATGGTAGCTGTGCTGATAATAGCTAGTTACTCTAATTTCTGTTTACACGGTGGCTGTTAGAAGTAATTGAATAATGGATCAGCTCACTTGTGCTTGGTCATCTTAATTGCTCTTTTGGTCTCGGTTGTTCATACTTGAATGAGAAAATGGGAATGCCTAAAGGAATATTTTGCTTTTGGAAAGAGATTAATCACAAAGACGTCTCTTCTTAGTTCTTACTTCTTACTAAGAGAAGATTTACTGAATAGTTAGCTCAAGTGCTTGCTATATATAGCGTGTATAAAGAAGAAATGAATCAGAAAAATAAATACAGCTGCTATCTAGCGAGCGCAGGGGTTAATTTTGCATGAACCAAAAACATTTGTAGGATGTAACAGTTGAGATAAATAATTGTAATATCTTGCAATTTATACTGTACTTTACTTAAAATTTAATATCTTTATCGAAAAAATTTTAATTTAATTGAACTTATTCTGTCCTTAAATTGTTTGAATGATTCAACTAAATCATTCTTTTGTTTTATTTTCTGTGGGTTCACTCTTGAACTATGATGATAATAGATGAAGGTTGTTGATGATGCGAGATCAACATTTCATAAGGTGGTTGAATCCTTTCAGAATAAGTTCTTTCCCTCCGGATATCCATATAGGTGAGTTATTTGATTTTAACACTGAAAGAAAAAATGCTACATACGCATGATTAATTTACTTTCTGGTGTTTTGCAGTGTGAACGAGGGATACCTTAGATATACACAGTTTCGGGCTCTGCAGCACTTTTCAAGTGCAGCATTGTCTGTGCTGTCAACTCAGGTCTTATTCCAATATCTTTAAAGCATCTGTAAATTATCACAACATTATACAACATCATCCATCATACTTCATTTTCTCTAATTTTATTTATAGTTCTCGAGAGTCAAAACTAGATATTTTCTCTTTATGCTTTGCTGATTGCATATAGCTGACCCCAACTAGTTTGGGACTAAGGTGTGGTTATTGTTGTTGCTGCACTGCTGAATGTTGATATCTAGGTTGATTGGTCAATTGTTTTCTTTTTGACAGGCTCTATAATGCAGTAGGTTTCTATTTATTTATTTATTTAGTTTAGTTTCAACATGCATGGAATGAGAACTATAATGTGTGCGTCATTTCTCTATGTTCTCACTGGTTTGCAGTCACTCCTATTTGCTGCAGGCTTGCGACCTACACCTGCACAAGCAACAGCCATAAGTTGGGTGAGTTTTCCACAGGTCAAATGGTCAACAATTTTAGCCTAATAGCATTTCTTTAAACAAAAACTTTTTAATTTTTTTTAATGAGCAGGTATTGAAGGATGGGATGCAGCACGTTGGGAAGCTCATATGTAGCAATTTGGGTGCCAGAATGGATTCAGAACCAAAACGTTGGAGAATACTAGGTGTTCTATCTTGTCTTACATTTTATTGAATGTGGGCTGGAGTTGGCTTTGAGCCGTGTATTACTTTCACAAGGTCTCTAACTAGGAGCTGTCCATATTGTAGCTGACGTGCTCTATGACTTGGGAACTGGCTTAGAAGTACTTTCTCCCTTATGTCCTCATCTTTTCCTTGAGGTGGCTGGCCTTGGTAATTTTGCAAAGGTCTGTTTCTAGTTAATAATTATTTTATCTGGATAAAGATGTTAAGATAGTTTATTTGGAATTTATTGGGTTTCACATTATTCTTTTTCTAATTTGCAATTAATAGTTACACGTTCACTGAGGATGTGCTTTCCCTTCTCTAATATCTCAGATCTCCTTTGCTATTATCCATTCCTTTCTATTGATTTTACTTGTTCACTGTATTTGATAGGGAATGGCAGTAGTTGCAGCTAGAGCAACAAGGCTGCCGATTTATTCATCTTTTGCCAAAGAAGGCAATCTAAGTGACTTATTTGCAAAAGGGGAGGCCATTTCAACACTTTTCAATGTGGTTGGGATGGGAGCAGGGATTCAATTGGCATCTACTATTTGTTCATCAATACAGGGGAAGGTATGAAGTTTATAATTATTTATCTGATAGCAAGCACTTGATTCATTTTGTCGCCCTATGCGTTCTTGAAATTGAAAGTTCCTTGTGTTTTGGAGAGCATTATTCTGAACTTACATGATATCTTGAACTAAAAATAATTTATTGGAGGCTAAAACTCATCTGATTAACTAGTGTATACTATCAGCTGTGCGCAACTCGGTCTTTGTTTGTTTTCTGCAAAAGAAAAGAGAAAGAAAACCAATCATTTCTTTTTCTATTTTTTGCATATAAGGTGTATGATTTTCTTCTGATTCAATCAAAATTCTACGCACATTTGATGATCTAGTTGTGTAAACATTTTTGTGCAGTTGGTTGTTGGTCCTCTTCTTTCTGTTGTACATGTTTATAGTGTCATTGAAGAAATGAGAGCTGCCCCTGTCAATACCCTAAATCCACAGAGGACAGCAATGGTTGTTGCAGACTTTGTCAAGGTTTGTTTTTGAACTCTCCATACTAAGTTCGCATTTGATTTTTATTTGCATCAACTTAATTTCTCCAGTTGCTATCCAACCCAGACAGGAAAGATATCAAGTCCTGCTGATCTAAGATACCGTGAAGATCTTGTATTTCCTGGAAGACTTATAGGAGATGCTGGCAATGTAAAAGTGGGACGGGCTTTGCACAAAGTTTTTACGCCATCAAAACTTCGTGAAGTGAAAGATATTTTCCCAGAGGAGAAGTTTCTTTTGAACCGTGGGACCAAATGGACTGACATGGTACTAGAACAAAATGCTTCAGGAGAAGATGCATTGAGGGGATGGCTGGTTGCTGCATACGCTGCAAACATGGATGCATCATCCCAAAAGTCAAGTGCTAGTGTCTTGCAAGACGCATATGACAAGATGAATAGCACATTCGATTCATTTTTGACCGAACTGCAAGCCAAAGGGTGGCATACAGATCGCTTTTTGGATGGCACAGGAAGCCGTTTCGCATGGTAACATTTTCTAGACTCAAATGATTGTTATACAATAGAAATGTACTTTCTAGGAACTACGCTATTGAAGATGGTTTGTAACAGCTTGTGCCTATGAGTTTGGTTGGGGTGCATTTAATTGTAAATTAGAAAGAAGGCAGCTGTGAAACAGACCAAATTGCTGTTTAATTGAAAATTACAACTTACTTTCATATTTGTGCATTGTCATTCATATGTTACTATAATATGTTCTTCTTTATGCCGGAGATGAAGATGTAATAGAAATCAATTTTCTTTCTTAGTCAGATATCTGGATTTAATATAAATGCTCAGAGGAAACTAGATGGGGCATCAGTGGACATTTAGGTGTTTAATCACTGCCTGTCTCTCATCCTACTTTAGGTGAACAAGGTTATAAACCACTTGTGGTTAATTTTTTTTATATATATAATATTTAATTCTTCAATTCCATTAAATAAAAAATATATATTTATATTGTTATTGACCTTAAAATACCAACTCTAACGATGAACCATGTTCTTTGACGTCAAGAATGATATCAAGTGGGGAGAAAATGATGGATAGATTCAATTAAGTTAGATAAACTTCCAATCAAATTTAGAAAATGCCAATTATAGAATGTTTTATTCGAGTTGAACAAACGAATTGAAAGACTGTTTATGAAGGGAAAGATAGTTGAACTTAGGTCAGTCAATCCCATAATTAATTGGTATATGTCAATTTTATTAAATAATATATATTTGAATAATAAATTGAATTATTTCAAATAATAATGATGTAATTACCTTTACGTAAATGTCAAAACAAAACTTTTTTTTTTTTTTTTTTTACGATGAACCATGTTCTTTGACGGGTCAAAGAATGATTTCAAGTGGGGGAGAATAAATGATGGATTAGATTCAATTAAATGTTAGATAAACTTCCACATCAAATTAGAAAATGGCCAGCATATATAGTGAATGTTTTTATTCCGAGTTGAACAACGAATTGAATAGGACTGTTATGAAGGAAAGATAGTGAACTAGGTCAGTGCCTAATCCCATTAGAATTAAATTGGTCAGTATGTTCAATTTTATATTTAAATAATATATATTTGAATAATAAATTGGAATTATTTTCAAAAATAATGATGTTAATTACCTTTTACGTAAATGTCCAAAACAAAACTGTTTTTTTTTTTTTTTTGAAAATAAAACAAAAGCCTTGGATCTAGAAAATAGTAAGAAGTCAGTTTATTTTTATTTATACATTACTTTTAAATGAAAAAAAGATAATGGCGAATATGAAAATTGGCCAGGTACAAAATTGAATATTTGGGACTTGCTTATAATCGAAAATTGGTCCTATGATTGACCTCAAGCCAGCCCTTTTTTTTAAACATATTCACTGCCAGTGGTCCACAGAGGGAAAATTTATTTATAAAGGCATTATTTACAACCTTGTTTTCTTGGTTATAAACGAGAGAATTATGTTCGTATTTCATAAATTTGATTTATTCATGTGTTTCTCCACTCAATGTATCTAATATAGATATAAAGATCTCCATCTTTTCAAACCAACTTTAAATTTCAATTAATTAAATTCATACATTTTCAACTCATTTATTACCTAAGAATTAAAACGTCATTCAATAATATCATTATTAAAATGATTATGAATTACTATTTTAGTGTTCATATAATTTAAATATACTTTTAATGTTTTTCATTTTTTTAACAAAATTAAAACTACTTTTGAATTTTAGTTATTTACCCTTTGTATAATGCTATTTTTATCAATAGAATGTCTATGTCGATGCTAACAAGGGTAACAGAAAAAATATAATGTCAATTCATTGACGCAACGAAGTTCTTTATGCTGAAATAAAATTATAAACTGTCGATTCTGTTGCTAACATGCAGGACACTTTATATGGAATAATAAGTCTCCAGGTAATAAAACAATTTAATTATTAAAAATCCACTTTTACAAAAATTACCAATAAAATTAAATACAATTTTTAAAATTTAAAATTAACTAAATGTAGGGACAGAAAAGAATTATACATCCACTTAATTTTAGGATATCCTTAAAATAGGACATTAGAGCATTGTCATTATATAATTTTCTAAATAAAAACGCATTCATCGAAAGGATAAAATTCCTTACTATTACTTTTAAAACGAAACATTCACAACGCATCTTAAATCTTTAAATAAAAATGTGAATGGGCAAAGATTTAAGGCATCGTAATCTCACTAATTCCTCTTCGTAAACTAGTGGATATATTGATATTTATTTTAGTTTCACGAAATTCAACACACCTATTTTGCGTGCATTCCGACGAAGAGAAACACTGTTATTTGATGTTGAGAGGATTGAAATATTTTAATTACCCTACGTTATTTCTCATTTACTACGTCAAGTCGTAATAGTGAAAGTTGGAAAAATGGACAAAATTTTACACAAAATCTATCCTCCTCCTCGTCTTGTTTATCTAATATACATGTCTATAGAATAAAAATAATTTTTTTTGACATAAATAAAAATACCCTTTTAATGCTTTTAATAGAGTGTTTATTAGAAATAATTGTTAACTTTAAGCAGGAATTGACTACATGAATTATTCCGATAATTAGTTAATTATTTCTAATATGCCCTCCTAATTAAAAATGTTAGTACCGGCAAAAAATATATATTTTTTTATTTTCTTTTATTTATTATTTTCTATCCCCAAAAATTAATAAATTAAATATAAAGTTAATTTCAAAACTTGGAATATACAAAACTCTTTTATTTTTTTTTAAAAAATCATTTTGTTTTGGATGATGTGTATGTTGAAGTTGGGGATTGGAACTCTATTTTGTTTCATTTTCTCCCAGGCGTGATGTAACAGCCGTATTTGACGTATAAATATGAAACAATGATTTCTGAGCTCCAACGTACGACTAATTAATTTTAGTGGTTTCTTTTTTGTTAACAAGCTAATAATTTTCATATTTTTAACTGATGTTAATTAAAGTATTCAATCAATTTATTTGTCATAAAATTTAAATATTTAATTTAAATTAATTTAAAATATTTAAATACTGTTGTGATTTTTATAAGTTGAAGCGGTTTTATAAATTCAAAGTGAAAATCGAGTGCGCCATAAATATCTTTCATGACACAATTAAAATTGAATTCATGTCATTAAACTGAAGATGAGCATGACGACCTACTTTTAAATAAAATAATAGATATGGTACATTATAATAGTTTCAGAATCATTTCCCAAATTTCGGTATTGATTTTCGGTTCTAACAAAAGTCACATTTTTTTTTTCAAAAACTTGAAATCATGAATTTGCTAAAAAAAAAAAAAAGAATTTAGGAATCGACATAATCTTTTAGGTGGGTTTTGAAAGATTTTTTAAAAAACTTGTTTGGTTTTGGTTCGAATTTTGAATCAAACATTTTTTTCAAAGTTTTTATTGGTGTATTATTATTTTTTGTTTTTGTTTCTATAGGCATTGATAATCACTCTAGCATTAAAAGGACTAAAAGTTGAAAAAAGTATTAAAATATATTTTAAAAAATCATATATAAAAAATAAAAAATAAATTTGAAAGTTTCATCCAATAGTTTTTTAGTTTACAATTATTTTTTTATTCATTTTGTCTTAATAATATAAATTAATCACTTCTAAACTAGTAATTGTATTAAACTGTAACTATTTAAATTAATTAAAAGCTTCTTCCTTATATGAGAGATTTAATTAGATACATATATACACCATGCTCGCAAAAAAGGGTTGAGCTTAAAGAAGTGGTGACGAACACCCGTTTTAAACACCCTGTGAACATTCGCAAATAGGGAGAAGGAAGTTGAAATTATATATTTTTTTTCCTCTTTTGCTTTAATAAAAATAACAAGAAATAACTATGACAAATTTCATAAAAGTTAGAAATCTTTTTTTACTAATTCAAAAGTTAATTTTGAATGCTTCTTTATCTCATATATATTTATACTCATACAGGGATGATATTCTGAACAGTGATAATCCCTAAGTTGAATCTTCATTAACTAAACACTCTCTGAAATGCAAATCATGTTCGCCTTAATAATTATAGATTTTTAAAATTTGTGAATTTTTTGATTTAACTAATACATAAATGCATTTGAAGAAATTTTAGATTTTAAATTTAAAATACCAATTGCCAAGACTAATTAATTATCGAGAAGAAAACTAGAAAAGGGAAAACATGTATTTTTTTATTGAGAGGCCTTAAATAGCGAGTTGATTTTAGGTTCTAATCATAAAAATAAGTTTGCATTTTCACGTCTTTATATTTTTTCTATTTGGTTCAATTACTTTTCAATTTTGCCTAATTAATATCTGTTTTTCTTTTTTCATTATTCAATTTTTAGTTTCCAATCTAAGATTCCATGCGGCTGTCAAGTGATTGCAGTTCACTTGAGAGCGAAGAAACCTACTCGCCATCAACTTTGTCATTTACGATTACAGTGCAAGTGTCTCACCAATGATCCTATAAAAATCCAGTTCAATTATACAAACCGTACCGAAAATTCTTAAAGCCTATTATCTTAAGATGAGAGAAGATCGTGTCTCCAACAACGTTAATTTCCGACTTAAAGATTTTAAAAACCAAAGCATAAATGGCTAAAGTAATGTCCACATGGACTTGTGATTTGCGTGGTTGGTCAAGGCCACTTAACCATCAGATTAAGCCAACCTCAAACTGTCATGGAACTTCTCAACGGGATACCCATAATTTGACAAGAAAAATAAGTTTTGAAATTTGTAATCAACAAAATTTTTAAAAGTATTGCGCTAATTTACCAAAGTAGCTTTTTTTTTTTTATTTTTCTTTTTCTTGGTTGGATTTAGCCTAGATCTTTTAAGATAACATTTATGTAGATTTTGCGACCCTAAAAGAGACAAATTTAGGAATATTTTTTGTACCCCCACTGCCCTTCATTATCATTACTTTTTCGTTTGCAAATAATAGAAGGAAAAAATTTTCTTTTTTCACTTGCACAAAGTTTATTTTCTCCCTCTCCCAACATGAGGTGCAAACAATCTGTACAACGGACAGTACAAATTATAAGGTACAAGGAACTTGCCAATATCTAATCCATTTACATTATAAGTATTAAAAATTACATATATTCCATTCAGACTTAGCCATATTCCCTAATATGTCGGTAAGGCTGTGGAATCTACATATTTTTGACTGTTATCCTTTACCTGTCACTTTTAAAATCTCTACCTCTGAAGAGGCTTTGTAGGTCCCATTTCTTTCATTTCAAAAAGCATTGACAGGTGATTAAAAAATTGAAGCCATTTTTATGGAGTCACAACAATTTTACAATCACCATTCTTTTCGTCGGCCACTAGGGTTTGAGCTTACGGTCATGAGCGAATATCTCAATTAGTTTAATTTAATAGGTTTTCCAAATTATTTTAGGGATTAACAGAGTTTTATGTTTAAATTTCATACATTCGAACATTAATAAAAAAAATACAATTTATATAAAGGTAAAATAAACATCTCAACAATGCAATAAAAAGTTACGATTAGTGAAAAATGGACGTGCTGAACTTACATAAATAGATATCTTAAACATCAGAGTGTCAGTATCGAAGAGTTTCACCTGAAATATCACATTCCGCATCTGGGAATTACATACGATAACAAATAAAAAGTGTTAATTAATTAAAGGAATAAATATTAAAATATATAGCACTAGTTATAAAGATACTGACTCTAAGATTTTCTCAATGATGTGCAAGTTAAAGTTTTCTTTTGGCAAGAACAATGGACCGGAGTCATTTGATCTTTATAGTTTCATAGATTAAGCTTAAAGGTTAAAAGTAATATTAATAAGGAAAGTGGAGACCGAAGAACACCTAAAAAGGAGGAGAAAAGGATAGACTTTTATTTCTCGTTTTTTTCGTTAACTTTATTACCTCATGGTTTTGGGTTTTCTTTCATTTTCATAATTTTGCATGTGATTGATTTGTTTTTCTAACCTAAGCCACAAAAAATAAACTTATTAATTGTGGATCCAAAAGTATGTTGGTAAACTTATATATCACCTTTATTGTTTGAATAAAAAAAAAAGAAAGAAAGGCCGCTAAGGAATTATGGGACACTCTTAATGGCTAATAATTTTGATGAAAATATCTGATGTTTATAGCACATATATCATAAACTAACTACTTTTACGTCTAACAATGGCTGTGATTAACATCAAAAAAAAATAATTAAAGCATAAGACTAACATACTTCACTTTAATATTACAGCATAATGGACACCAGATTGTGTAATTTATTTAATCAAAAATACACAAAAATTGCGGACAAAAAAAAAGCGACAAATAAGAGAGAAGCGAGTGGGTCACAAGAGAAAACAATCTCTGAAATGCCTCTCCGTAATCAAGACTGACTTGATTTTTTGTATGTGCTTTTGACTGAGTGTAGGAGAAAAGATAAGAAAATTCTTAATGAAGAACATAGCGAAAATAAAAGAGATAGTGATTTGTTTGTGTTAGGCAGCTGTTTATTTGGTTCTGGTTTAAATAAATAGTCCTTGATTCTTTGGGAATTGTTAGGATTTTTCTGTGTTATTTTTTCTTTTATCGTTCGTGCTACTTTCTGTAAGCTGGTATATTATTGACAGGTTCTTTTGATGTTTCATACATGATATGCCATACTGGCAATTTCCAATATTGTTTCGTTCTCTTGTTCAATCACGTTTTTCTGCTTAAACTTAACAATTTGGGTATCAGAGCCTCCCCACTGGATTTTCTGAAAAAAAGAAGGAAGATTGCAATTTCAAGTAAATTCAAACACAGAAGGGAGATGTCAGACGACAAAAACCTTAAAAAAATTCCATCACTTCATGTCACTATGATCATTGGAGTGAATTGTGGAAACATTTTTTGACCTCGAGCCAAAAGGCTTATGGAGTTTTGTGCTGAGGAAAGTTTTACGGAACCACCTAGAAGAGACGAGATGACCGAGGCTGCAACATGACGCCCAGCCTTTGATGATGATAGCAACCAAAGAACATTATAGGTAAAACTCAATTTACGTGTTCCAGGCAATCTTTGATCGAAACCGCTCTTTGAACAAATCTTGGACGTCGCACATCCAAGATTGTTGGGATCATTTGAAGTGAAAGTCTTGGTGGGAAATCAAAAGTTTGAAGAAATCACTTCTTAATTGATTTAGAAGAATGGAGCTTTTGAAGTCCTGGAGATGAGGGAAATGATGAAACAATCACAGAGTATTTTTGCCTAGCGTTCAATGCTGGTTGCTAATAAAAATCTTGGAGAAGCAACGAGAAGAAATTGTCAACCAAGAAAAATTGTGGAGGAACCAACATTCTGCTGCACCCTAACTGAGAAGTTTACATATGTTGTATATTCCATCTGAAGAATCAAGAGGAGCACTGATACTAATGTCCAATGATAGGTACCAGAGTTCATTTAGTTGGTGTGAGCGAAACAAAAGAACTTTGGTTTCGTGACCGTCCAGCAACTAACTATGAGGATCCAAGTTCTGAAAGCTCGAATGTTAAGACTTCCGAACACCATACAAGCAACAGAAGGAAGAATGAGGAGCCTTACAGATGAGGGTGGAGGTTGGAAGAGGTCAGAACAAGGTTTTCAACAAACTTGGCACTTCGCTTGAACTGTCTATTAGATTGTTCCATAGATCTAGGACATTCAGTTATGAAATGTCCCCCAAAGTAATAACGACAGGCCACTCACATTCTATGCTTGAAGCTATCGATGAAAGCAAGATGCACGATTTGCTGTTAATGGGCCTTATGTGTAATCTTCCATGAGCAAAGAGAAGAGACACGCTCATGGTTCCTAGGACTCCGGGTTGCTCAAATCAATGTGTAGGTCGATTGAAAGTATGTTTTCAAGTATTAGGGACACAACCTTTTATCACAGTTTAGCAAACTCTGATAAATCAATACGCCAGAATGAAAGTTATTATGAAAGCTGATACTGAAAAATCTGTTTTAGCGACAGGGAAACTGTTACACTGTTGGGCAGACAGTTCGGTATTTGGCACTGCCCGTAATCTAAGAAACGAACCTTGTGTAAGTGTTGGGACCTACGCTTCAAAGAAAAGGGTGGGTAGTAGGTGCTTTCAAATGTGCGAGGCCAATGTAGCGATTTATTCTCACATCTCCACACATAAGGGAGCAAAAAAATTGCAGAATCGATTCATGTGAGTGCAAAATCCGTGAATGTTGTATTTTGCTGCAGGAATTCATGCAAACATACAACTAGTGTGAAAGAAAGACGTTGCCTACAGACCGTTTTAAAATACGGGATCAGATTCGAATCACTTGCGGACGTTTTCCGAGTTATTATCGAGTAGCAGTGAACCTACACGAATTCTAGTACCAATTTTTCGAGTTGTTCCGGATGTCGTGGCCGAATATCGTCACTGTCGTCCAACTCGATGCTAAGATAGAACGAAAAAACCGTTTGAAGACACAAAGCAACCCGTGTCCATGCCTCGTCGCGCACACCTCTCGCTGTGGTTGTTGCTTTATTCCCGGTAACTCCTCTCACGCTGAGGTAGGTTACAGTGGTGTTTGTTTCACATCAGCTCACAAGAAAATCATCATCTCACTCTCTCTCCTTATATGAACACTCACTCACACATATGGTGCATTGGGGAGTAGACTTTACGGACTGCGTCTCATGAAAGGCTTGACTTAATGCATCTTAGGAAATCGAACTAGCATCCTGATAAATTCCCAGCCTAACAGGAGAAGAAACCACACACACTCTCCCTTACAACATGGCACTGCTAATGAACCACTATCGCGTGTGCCGAACCTTGTTTGTTACGTGCGCTTCATCTGGCTTGATGAATTTTGGCCCTGCACCAGCAATAACACAATCAGACATTGGCCTTTTAAGGAGCGCAAGAAAGTCGACGTCCCCCTATTATGGTCAACTGATTATGTGTTCCAGTTGAAGGATGTGTGTGTGAGCAATCGACAACTGTGACAGGCATTGATACTTAAATATGCCTTTAATGGTTTCAGGATCTGTAACAACTATGAAGAAGCAGTCAAGAAGGCCTCCAAATGGAAACTGGTCCATGGCAACTGAGTGATGATTAATTCCATCGAGAAGAATCGACTCGGCAATTCTATGTCTCCGCCTCCTATCCTGTTCTCGGTGCGATAGGAACAAATTCATGAAGTTACTGGATTTATAAAGAACTAACTTAAATGAGCTTGCGAGCTGGGAAGGGGGAGGGGTGTATTCTTACAAGCGAGGGTTGTTGGTGAAAGGCTGAACACATTGAAGAGTCATTGAGAGTGATCATATGAGCTTGAAGGTTTTTGCCGCCCGTTGGCTAGAAATGACACACTCTGTGTAAGGGCATGATCATAGCATTGCGGCAAAAGATAGTAATGCGCTGGACCACTTTATCAGTAGATGTCAAATCAGCCTTTTACATGGAGAAACTGAAAAGAAGATGCTCTTCCCTCTGTGAACAACCAAAAGGCTGTATGTCAAGAGAGAGAGAAATTGAGCAGCTTGGCTATACAAAACTTTAACCAAGCTCTCTACGGGTTGAACAGGCACCCTTAGAGCCTGGTTTTAGAATTGAAGGCCTTACTTCATCAAGGAGAAGATTCGTGAAAGCAGTTCCTAGTCAACACACACTCTTTGTTAAAGGAAGGAGAATCTTATTGTAAGTGTGTACAGTTGATGATTTTATTGTTAGCCAAGTAATGATGAACATATTGGTTGGGAAGAGCTTCAAATGTTCTTATGAAAAAGGGAATTTGAATATGACTTGATCTTCGGGTCAAATTGAGCAGTTTTTTCTCGGAATTAAAGTTCATACAACCGTTCAGATGGCATTTTTATATGTCAAAGAAATATGCTGTGATGTTTTGAAAGCGACTTTGACGTAGAGAATTTTCAAATCTTGTCTTGTAATTTATTGTTACCTGGACAAAAAAAATCAGTAAAGATGAAAATGGTGTCAAGGTGGATGCAACTCCTTTACAAGCATAGTATTATTGGGAAGTCTGGATGTACCTTACTGCACTCATACCTGACCTAATGCTTTTTGTGGTAAGCTTAATAAGTCATTTTATGGCTGGCCAACGCAAACTGCAGCTTCTGCCAGGCAGCCGAAAAGAGTTTTTGCCACGGGTACTTGACAGAGGTATAGTTTAAATTCTGGCTACGTGCATAGCAAATAAACGATGTGTTTTATAAAAGGGCGGAATTAGTAATTGATTGGTTCTCACTGATAGTATTATGCGGCAATATGGAAAGGACAGCAAAAGTATTTCGGGCTATGTGTTTTGATGCAGTTGAAACCAGTAGGTAGTTTTTGGTCATCTAGAAATACAAATCTATAGTCACGCTTATCAACCACAGAAGCCTCCTCATTTGTTGCCGGCCGCTGGTGTGCATTTCAATCTGTTCTAGGTATGAAGAAGAATACTTAGAAGATTGGACATTTTACAAGTGGAAGGAACAAAACTGTACTGGTGTGTGATTACATGCTTCCAAATCTATCAAACTGTCAAAAAACCCAGTTTTACCGGTGACACGTTTGCTAAGCGTATCAAAGTAAGGTTTCATTTCTTAGAGATCTACCCAAAGACGAGAACAAACTATTGTTCACAAAACTTGCTAATTTACAAAGCCTCTAAGTAAGCCATTTCAGAACATTGCGCAAGAAACTTCGGTGTCGTGTGATGTTCAGATCTTAACTGATTTCTTGTCTAAAGAAAGAATAAGTTTTAGGAGGGAATGTTAGAGCTGTATATTTGGTTCTATTAAATAAAACGTCCTAATCTTAGGAAGTCTTTTCATTTGGGATTGTTAAAGATTTTTCCCGTCTGTTATGTTTTCCTTTTTATCATTGTGTTATTCCTGGTAAGGCCTATATATTGACAGGGTCTGATTTTCAATGAATGCATTATACTGATAAATCTAATTGGTTGTTTGAGTTTTCGTTCAATCAGTTTTTCTGCTTAACGTTAACAGTTCTGTTCAAATTGGTCATACTACCATTTTCTACCTAGATCGATGTTTTCGAAAAATAAAAAAAAAAAAAATTTTCCATAAAATTTAAAAAAAATTCTTTTTTCAATCCGTGAGGGCGAAGATTAATGAAAGAAAGCGAAAATTTTTTTTTACTTTTTACTTAAATTTATCCAGGTATTTACAAATTAATTATCGTTTTAAAATGAACAAGGATCATGGTTTGTCATTTTGATAATAATATTTTCTTTCCATAAAAATTTATTTTATTTTCAAACAAAAAGTTATTTTCCTTCCATCCACTACTAATCTAAACAAAATTGATGGAAAATAAATTATAAAAACAAAAATTCGCATTAAATTTCTCAATTATTTTTTGTGCATCCCTCGCTTCCTTTGATTTCATTTCAAACAATCGCGGCCAAGACAAAGTACAATGTACTGTGAAAGGTACTGTTTGGTCAAACAAACAACTACATATTGGGCTTTGTCCAATTATCATGTTGACAATTTCCTAATTGGCTATCCTTAATTGAACTATAAGGAAAAGTAAGGATGTTTTAACAAGACAAACGACCCATTTTTAAGTAAAAAAAAAAGCTTTCTGAAATTAGAAATTACATGGGGACTAAAGAATGGTTAACTTTCTTTTTTAGGCAGGAGGAGAAAAAAACAAACCTACATTTAACCCTAAATTTCTATGACAGATTATAAGTTGAAAGTCTCACACAATCATTAATTAAGGATTACTTAGAGCTTTGTTGTATATATTTCTCCCACTTGTTCTTCTTTTTCCCTTATCCAGATCCTTTTTTTTACTTTTCAAAAACGTTCTTCTCCCACGGTTGGACAGACAAAAATTTATATATATATATATATTTGTATATTACATCTTTCAAATCTAACCTTAAAACTGGTAAAAACTGATTAAGTGGAGTTTATGGTTTATATTGTCAAATGAGACTTGGTTATTGATTACAAGTTGCAACTGGAGCTAAATTATTCCTCCTACAATGTTTGACATTTTTTGCCACAATATTCATTCTTTATGATTAATTTTAAATAACGACTATTAATACCAAGGTGTACACCACTAATGAGCGGTGAATCACTTTAGGTGGTTTCGGCATAAATTAGCCTGTTTTTTGTAATTGTTAGCTTGTCGTTTATAGAGTTTAGCCTATTAGCTGTTTGAGTATTTTTTTATATAAACCATGTGGTCATACTTTTATAAAATGTCTACTTTAAACCTCTAAAAGTTAATTCACCACGCTGTGTTACCTGGGAACACTTTAAAAAACAACGTTTAGCATTTTGACTTGTCAAAATGAACTTTTTAAAAAAACTGATCAGTGTTGCCAAAAACATGACCTTAGTTTCAACACTGACAATATATATAAAAACAATAGAATCAAATCAAATATTAGAAATAACTAAAAAAAATAAATCAAATTAAACTAGAAATATAAATGAGAGAAAACACACAAAGAAAAAAAAAAAAACGCCACCAAAAATTACATGAAATCAAATTTAATCTTTTTTTTTGTTTCTTACGCTTATTTTGAAATTAATTCTCTTTATAGCGTTCGTTCCACTGAATTATTTTATATAAATAATTAACGATTGAATTTTAGCAATATATACTCAAACTCTGCTCTAAAAACATCAAGATATATCTCTCTCACTCGCACACTCTCTCTCTAGAATACGTAATACGTATTGTTGGGGCAAAAACTTTAAAAATTTTTGGCTGAAGACTGTAACCTTCAATTTTGGGGCTTTGGCCCGGAAAAACCGAATTGGTGCGGCCGAACTGATTCAAGCGCGCTCGTCGGCTCTGGTAAAATTGGGAGCCGAGGCTTATGATGTGTCAGACCTAAAGAGAGTTAGCTTAAGAATAAAGACAACGAAAGAAAAGACCAAAGTCCAGTTGTGGGTTTGACTTGTCAACCTTTGGTCGTTTATAAACCAAAGCCTATAACATTATCAATTAACATACCAATCATATACCTACAATATCACTTAACCTAATTGGGGGGCTGCCCCGACAGACCCATCGATACATAAACATTTTGTGTTCCTGTCCTGATCCCAATTCCATAGCTATATGCCCACTCAGCTCCTTTGCTTGACTCGCTTTTATTCTTCACCACCTTCCGAATTTTAAACATTATGCTAAAGTACTCTTCAATACCAATTTTCCATCTTAATAATAGCTACTGCCTATGTATCATGTAGCTTTATGACTATATATCCAATTAAAACAATCGTCTAAGGATGGAACAATTGAATTTTCGCAACAAATACCTTACTACCTATTGATCTCATAGTATATCATACGTGCTGTTTTTGTATTTAGCGGTCGTAGTCCTATACGTAATTAATATAAATGATTGGATAATTTAGAACAACATCAATTTATGCGCAATCCTTAATCTTTCAAAATGATTGCATAATTTATTACATACGCATCTTCTACAAGTATGAAAAAAAAAAAAAAAAGACAGAGTAAGCAAAATAATTTTTTTCTCCTATTACCTTTTACACTTAATCTTGGGTTTTTGATTTGTATATTATTTCCTTGCTTCCTCCATGTGACGTTCTCAAAGCACTCCTTGAATGTATCTCCTTCCCAAATTAACAATCTTTTTATTGGTTTTACCTTAATCCGTTACTTATAGACTCGCCGTCGCTTATTTTACAAAGGATACTAAACTTTGAAAATAAATTCTAAACATCAATACACTTTGCAATATAGGAAATGGAGAGAGATGATTAAATCTGGCATTTTAGTACGATATGTTATGCATATTCCTTCTTCAACTCTTGTCGTTGTAAGTTGAACAAGTCGTTCATGTATGCATTTTTCACTTAAAATTAAAAATTCTAATATAAAGTAAGACCAAAGAATACCTCTTGTAGCCAATAAGTCAAGCTCGTGACCCGTCCAAGGCTCCCAGGTTGCTCCAATTTAGCTCACTCAGCATTGTGTTCATGCACTTGCACCACATAGCCCCAGTTGTTAGTTCAACAGAGATATTCTAAATTTCCAATAAAAAACATAAACTCTATATATCATTACTTTCCGCCACACGTTCTTCTTCATACGATACACTCCCTTCATATTAATTCCTTCTCTACAAGCTCCCTTCCAGATTTCCACATCTGCCTGTTCTAGTCTCTTTTACAACTCTATACGTGTTCTTCAACCAAAACTCATACTAATTACGTCATTGTATTTTTTTGAGAGATAATTATCCCTTTACAAAAACATAATTCATTGGAGTTTCAAATGTTTTTAGTACCCTTCAAACTTCCACTCTAACTCTTCTCTATGCCATTATGTTTAATCCTTTCGCCTGTATTTTAAGTTTAAGTTAATTACCATTTAATTATATCTTTTCCTTTCCTTGAAATAAGAGCACCTGTGTGCCCGCCTCCCGTCCCCTGTTCAATCGCTTGAGTGAATTTGGAAAGGAATTTAAATATGAATCTACTACCAATATCATTACATAACCACCTTATCACCTGCAGTATACCTGTGGATTTGACTTCTTGGAAGCGAGGTAAGTTAATAGGAAAAAAAAAAAAATAAAGTTTACTACATCTTTATTTTAGACCATAAACCCACGTTTGTATCTTGACTTCTATATAGTCCTCCCAATCCAAATCACCCCAAAGAAAGGATTTGAAAGCACGAAAGGGAGATTTCCCATCAGCCCTATGGTGCTTGTGTGCAGAACCTTTTCAAAAAAAACGTAACAGATAAAATAAATTTAATAGCCATGGCACAACTATATTTACTTGGACATTAATGCACATTACTTTGTTTGCTTTATGTGTGGTGCTATATATATCACCTCTTGGGCACTCATCTTATATAATTGCACTAATAGAGAGGTTCTCACTAACGTTTATTTCCTTCCTCTTCACTTCTACTATCAAACACTACTAAATTAAATACATTACATTATAAATGCGTTTGAGAGCTCCTTTGCTGTTGAACAAGATGGGGTGCCTACAAGACTAAGGCCATGGACTCCGAAGAAGATCACTTATACTAATCAATTACAATTCAACAATATGGCCATGGCAAATGTTGCGAGTCGGCACTTCTCCAAACAAAGCTACACGGCGCTTAACCATAATTAACTACTTTATCTTTTCCTTTGTTGTCCTCTTTCTTCTCTTTTCATAGTGTTGAAAGCTGCGAGGGATTCGAATTTGAGCGTCTCTTATTTTACCTTAAGCATATGCACAATCTTCTATCTCGAAAACACCTAATAAATAAACTGTGTGTTTATAATCCAAAAACTTCTTAAAACGCAAGAAAACAAGAAGAATATATTAACATTTGTTTTTCATTAAATCTTTAGGTTTTATTGAAGGTGTTGGAAAGAGTTGTGTAGACTCCGGTAGGACACATTTACTGAGGACCAGATATTAAACGTGGAAATTTCCAGCCAGAGGATGAAGAAGGAAACTATCATCAAAATTGCTATGAAATGCTAGGAAATAGGTTTTGTTTTCTCCATCAATAATAACTCTGATCGTTGATCTATATGGCATTACCGGAGCAGAGAATTGCTATGTCATAAACGACGTGTGACCTAATTCATACTTGGGCCCATAATTTTAATTTACAATACCAAAACGCATTGAACTCTGCAAAATACTCTTTGTCCGTGACTACCCAATACTGGCTACATTTATTTAATTAACGAATATAAAACACTGCACGTTGTCTTTAAACCCTATTGTTAATTTGAAAGTCGGTATCAAAAGAGTACTGCACTTTGGTTTAATAAATCATTGTGACAATAGGTATAAGGAATTATTTATCCATTTGTAATTATTCCTTGAAAAGCAAGAAACCTAAGTGCCTGCACTTGACCCTTTTTTATCTTTGCAGCATGGTCAGGACTGATAGCAGCAAGGATTAACCAGGACCCTCGATAAGAACAGATTTAATGAAATTTAAAGACATGTAATGGCATACCCACTTGGAAGAAGATGATTTTTGAAACAAAATAATAGTAAATGGGAAACCTTAAAATCAAGGAAAACAAGAAAAACGGTCTTATTGATACCAGAACTATGAGTCAGTTCCACAAGAACGCTTTAAAAACCAAGAAACTTAGGAATTGGCAAGTTTACCTAATATTGGCAGTAGGGATATTCCCATGGAATCACACAAAAGTAAACGGAAGATAGACCAGTCATCGCCACGGCCAATGTTTTCACCTAGTGACTGTTTCTCCCTCTCGGTCCTACTATCAGCTTTTTTGACTGATGCCTAATAAACAATCCTTTCGTCGACTGGGCAAAGTTTGTATCAAGTCCATCAGGCAAAATCTTCCCAGGAAATTTGGATTGATAATTTTTTGGTTTTCACGAAGGTAATATAGTCCACCAAGTGATAATCGAGTTTCGTGGGCCAGAATCGATTTTTCCTCCAACGCGGCGGCGGCAGTTTGCCCCAAAAATTCCGGTTTTCCCTCTGTTGGGGAAAGTGGGGGGGGCAAGTGGGGAACCCCAGGTTGCCGCCGCGAATGATGCTCTTGTTACACTTCAAGTATTTGTATTGGAGGAGTATCGGAATTGGGATTTTTTATAACCTATTTACCAAGAGCAGGAAATCT
>NW_023591331.1:0-19809 GCF_014843425.1 Jatropha curcas | reverse complement strand
CCAGTAGAACACAACGTTGGTCGTACCTAAAAAATTGAATGATGTTCAAGACGTACCCGTTGATAATTCACTTGAAGTTTAGCTTATTAATTTTTATCAAATTATCCAAGATAAAGGTAGTTAACATGTTTTAGATGTTTTGTATAACTATTTTGTTATTTATTCTATATTAATCTTTCAGAAAAATATAGAAAAGAAAAGTTTCTTCCTATCATAGTCCAACATCCAACGCGACTCGATGTGTGGCAATCCGATAACTAGGGCAAAATGATCATCATAGTGTGTACAACTACAGATAAACTCAGTTCCATTCTTCCATGCAAATAATAACTAACTCATTTATAGAGTAAATGACAAGATCATGCATAAATATGCAAGGTGTGTCCCCACCTATTCTGATAGGTTTCACCCCCTTTGACTTACTATTAATTTTCTGAGGAAGTTATGAGCGAACAACAAAAGGCCTAACTAATGGACAACACTATCGCATATCTAATGTAAGAGTTGATAAGCTTCATTTATTCCTAAAAGTTTTTTAATTTTAATTTGCTATACTAATACAATTTCAAAAAATTTTTTTTTTTTTTGTCTTTTTTGTTTTTTTTTAATTTTTTTTTATTTTATTTTTTTTCAACTGAAATTTTTCATTTTAATTTCCTTACAATTGAATCCTTTGGGCCTCCTTTGTTTTATACACTCGTTAAATATCCTATATCCAGAAATCCTAATTAAGGATATCTTACGATTCTGTCTTTACAACTTTCTTTCGAATGCCCTGGCTCGACATTGCTTCGGTACAATTAAAAAAAAAAACTCTTATCCCCAGAAATACAACAAGATTTTTTCGCGGCGAAGAGAAACTCCAAAATTTAGACCCCGGTTAAGCTTTACCCTCTACCATAAATCACAATCTTTCAATAACACACTTAGACTTACCAATCTTTTTCACCACAACAAAATCAATATTAACCATTTCCACTCCTAGTTTCAATACAGAAGGAAAACATTAATGGATGCATAACGTTATCGCCTAGTTAAAGTCATTCCTTAGTTCTTGGGAATGAATAGAGGCACATCTTGATATTACCTTTCTTCAAAGCCCTCCTAGCTCTCCTATAAATTCGCCAACTTCACATTAATCCCGTTCTCTGGTAGGGTAGAAATTAAATTCAACCGATTATCAAAGTAAATTTTGGTCCATGGAACATCCTTTTAGACCTAAAAATGGATTAGAAACTAATCGAAATAATTTGATTTAACCAAAAAAAAAAAAAATCCCATAAATAAATTTTTTTTTCCCAGAATTAAAAGACTTACTTGTTTATCTAGCATTAATGGTTAATTGTGGGTAATTAGCATAATTAGCTGATCGAGAACTTAAATGCTGAAGCAACCATAATGATTCATGAATTAAATGATTTGCTATTTGATCTTATATATGCTGGTAATAAGATATCAAATTATGTTTTACATGGAAAATGAAAATTTAAAATATAAGAATAAAATCTTGTTTTTTTCTAATTGAAGAATAATATAAATTCTCTAAAAATTTGTATATGTAATAAAGTTGTTTCCTTCCTCGCTTTTTTCGCAATCCTAAACATCGCGTCTCAAAGCTGGAAAATTTTTGTATGGCCCACCAGTAAGTTTGGTGATAAACCGAATGAATTTGTAAAACCCATAACCATAAGGTTGCAATTAAAGGCCCAAAGAATTCCAGTGAATGGACCCAATCGTCAAGCCGCAACTATAGGCATTGAAATGAAGCCATTAGTCCCAGTTAACCCTTTCCTTCCCGCCAAAGCCCAAAAAAATGTTGTCTCTTCCCTAATTCCCGTCTGTTAATCGTGTTGCCTCTGTGAACGCTTCAGGGAACCGAAATCCAAGACGGGAAACGGGAACTTTGACTTAGACATACTGCCGCTACAACTATCGAGGATATACTCGTTATCCATCCTATCGGTCGTAACTATTAAACTCCAGTATCGAGCGAACAGGTCTGCCTTCGTATTGAGTCCTACTTACCTTCTCTTACTAAGTACTCTGGATTTATTAGGTATCAGTCTAATAGCACTATCATCTTCATCATCCTTGTCAAATGTTGGAAAGTTTAGCTCGAAGTAATTTCATTGTTTAATGTTACTCGAAACACCTGATTTCTTGTTGTTTTACAACCACTTTTGTACAAGCCAATCTTAAAAATGGAGGACGCCCGAAGAAAAAGATTGCCTCGCCCCGGCTTATTTTTATCTAAAAAAAAAAAAAAACGTTGCTGCGGACACAGGAGATTATTGTTTGGCATTTATACTACAAAAAAGCTTAAGTGATCGTCAAGCTCAACGCTTGGATTTATTTCATCAGTAATTAACCTTTCTTTCTTTTTGTTCATTTTAACTGTTGACCTTTACCAATCTGTTTTGCCGTACCAGCGGAAGGCATGTTTAATAGTCGTAGCCGCACTACTTCTCATTAGCTTTGCTTCAAAATCATTATTTGGGTACTTCTCGACGAGTTTTTGAAAAATATACCCTTTTAACATTAAATTAATTCTTGTGCGAGCCTTTTTTTTTTTTTTTTTTTTTTTTTTTTTTTTTATTTCAAAATTTTGGTAAAATAAATCTGGGTGTATTGTCTCAAGCATGTTTTGGAGCTTCTATGTTAATTCGGTTTAATTCTATGCTGTTTGAAGCTTCTGAATTATTGGAGCCAATATATCTGGCTTTTGTTACCTATCATTGTTCATCTAAAAGTTGGCTACGGATTTCTTCCTCTTAGTTAACTATTGCTGATTGCTCGCATGCAATCCTTCATTCAACCGGGTATTGGAAGAAACATTTTTTTTTTTTTCTTTTCAGGTAATGTGAATCCTTCTGTAATCTGGTGTTCAACTAAGGGGTAGGTTGCCTTAAGGAAGCTAGGAGCACTACCTCTCGCCAGGCTCAAGAATGCTACCTTATTCTCATGCTGTTGATTGTTCACAAGGATCTTTTTGGTAAACTAATTGTTCCCATGCCTCTTTTCCAGGTATGTTTTAACCTTAAATTAGGTGTTCTTTTTGCTAGTCCCATCCGCAATGTTCTTGTTAAATTTAGAACGTCTTGTGACATTAAACTTTTTAAAACCTGAAACTAAACCATTGGAGCCTGGCTTTCAAAATCTTTATTTGAAGGTTGGCTGTAGGAAGTTCTACAACCTTCTTTTCTTTTCTACTTTTGCCCCAAGTCACCCTAGGTTTGCAAACCTCTCTTCTTTGTCTCTCGGACTTGGGATTATAGCTTATCCAACTGTTGTTTAATTTTCTTCTATTAGTCACTTTGGACATAGCCCAAACCATCTCAATCACCCTCATCAACTACACATTCACTTTTTCTAAGCTAATCTATAATTACAAGTACAAGGTTGAAGAAAAAGTATTCATGTAATTCCTTGTTATTGGCTTAAAAGTTTTTGTTAATCGTTACTACAATTGTTTTGAATTGTATTCCTACTTTATTTATTCATTGCTTATCTTAGTGTCCACCAAATAATCCTATTCTATTAACTCACAATTTAAAAGAGTATAATAATTGTGCAAGTTAATTAAGCCATTTCATTTATTTAATAGATGAGTTCTGTATTTATTATGGTATTTCCTTGATATTTACGTGCTTACAGCAACTCGAATTCTTCTGGAGAAAAGCCATTAGAGTATTTAATTCTCCCGCCACAGAGAATTGGCAAGATGTGCTTGGTTTGGAGCAAGTAAAGTTTAAAGAATTCACATATTTGCCATCAATTTCAAAATTAACTAAATTCTCAGAAAAAAGTTAATACCAAGGTCAAAAACTCCTAAAAACTAATGCAATTTTTACTAGTTTTTAGAAAATATATCTGTGTTTCAAGACAATTCTTAGTTTGTTTTGGGTATGGGTAAATTTATTACTGTTTACAACTTTTATTGTCAGCGAATTTGGAATTATTCTTCTTAAAAAAGCATCATTTTCGTCCTGATTAACTTGCTTTGAAGGTTTAGATTTTGATTATCTCAAGTTCTTTATTTCCCTTCAAAATTTTCCAGTATGGCATATGATGGATGTGAAATATCTACCCTGAAGCTTTCCTGTACCTTTTTTGGTTTCCGGGAACAGGGAATACCACCACACACACCACACACACACAAACACACACGAACACATAATATAAATATATATATATATACTTCAATATATTCTGTGCATTTCAAAACTATGCTAGCCATGTTTATAATCTCTTATTTGTTTTCAAACTAATTGCATCAAACTTCAATTTTCCAAACAAAATCCTCAATAGCATGGAAGTTCAAAAATTTGTTCACTGTGTTGCAAAGTGAAAGCAAACTTCCTCTAAGCTTGATGTTTTCCTGATATCTTATATACAATTTTTGGGAAGGATTGTTTGAGTTTATTTGAACACTGGAGCAATGAGTGTATCATTCTGCTAAGATTTGCAATAAAACGGTAAGAATTGTTTGCTTATACAATTATTGTATGCAGGTACGATTTGGATCAACTTCAATCAATCAATCCTCTTAAAGAACCCATCATGAAATCGATAACTTCTGTTGAAACTAAAGTGAGTGGCTTTCCAGTTTGTGTGAGTTGTTTCCTATACGAAAGTTACAATTTTTCACATTTGCTATCTGTTTAATAAAAAATGTTTTTAATTTTCTTTATGTCACATTTAATTGTCTGCCTTAAACCATCGGCCTCCCTCTGCAATACATTTTTCTTTTGCAATGTGGTCCTTTGTGTTAAATAGATTTTTATTTTCAATATATTTTTTTAGGATATATTCTAGAATATTAGATCTCCTGTTATGGGGGGGGGGAATTCTAACTGCTCGAACCCGTTGGACCTTGAAAGTATGAGAATTTCAATGTGGATTTTATTGGTTTGGGCTCAATCACTTTCACGAGCTAAGCTTTTTGGAGTTGTGGTTTCTCCCAAGGTTTAAAATTATCGTTGCTCCCATCTTGGACATATTTTTTATGAACTCTCCAGTATTTTGTAAATGGTATGCTTGGTTTGTCTTGGTTTAGAAAACTAGTCTCTAACTTTATTATTATTTATTATTTTTTGTGAAAATTCATTGATGAAAGTTTCTTCCCTGTTCTTTTATTTCTGTCCTCAAAATACATTTAATCAGAGCTAATTTTGATATCCTAATATGTTGTGGAAAATTAAAATGTTATGGGTACTCTTTCAAAGCATCACCCAAAAAAAAAATTGCATGACACGACCATGAGATGCTCCAAAATTGTAAGTGTCAACAATATGTTTGGCTAAATGGCTATGGTTTAGAAAAATATTTCCACTAAATATGTTTTTTTTGGCCAACTGTTGTGACATTTCATACACCTCCCTCAGTATCACGTAGTTACCTAAATCTTAACGCAGTAGTATATAGGTTGGTATCTGACTTTTGTCCAAGCCAAAATATGAAGAACAGTATAATATTCTTTGAATATCGTGGTGAAAATAAAAACCCTTAAAAATAATATGTTTAGTTATCCTGCACTCTTGAATTTTGAACGGTGCTTCAAAAGGAAATCCTGTGCTTCAAAAGGAAATCCTGGTCCAGCTGGTGCTGGAGCTGTGCTGCGTGCTGCAGAGGGAGCATGGTATGCTGTTACTTGAATTATATATTAGTCTGCCATATGATCTTTAAACTATACCTCTTTCTATTTCTGAGCTTTGGTAGGTCTGCCGGCTTCGTGAGGGATTGGGCACTGCAACAAATAATGTTGCTGAATATCGAGCTGTAATATTAGGACTGAAGCATGCACTTAGGAAAGGGTTCAAAAATATCCGTGTCCAAGGAGATTCAAATCTTGTCTGCATGCAGGTTCTATGTTTTAATCCTACAATACCTTCCTTTTTGAAGGATATTATTTTGCAAATATACTTAAGGAAGTTTGGTTTTATTTTCAAAAGCAGACCAAAAGAAAATTAGATTGCCCTGTGAATGAATTTCTTGCTTTTGCAAGTTTTCTGAAAGGAAAGAAAATGTGAAAGGAATTATACAAGAAAAAATGAGGATAATAAATCAGAAAGAGAAAACTAAAAACAGTTTAGCTAAAAAAATTTCTGAAAAATGAGAGCTGATACACATTCTTTTAGTTCTATTACTCTGAAATACACAATTGTAACTACTAATTGGTATCTTATTTGGTTTTATTGCTAATTATTTATTTGATATTTCCCTTGTCTTAATTCGTCCAAACTGCTTCCAGAAAGGGACAAAACTCTGCAACTGAAGCTCAAGGAGAGAACATAATAGTTATTTCCTTTATTCTATGCGATTAATGTGTCAACATAATCACAGCAAAATGCTTCATTTTGTTCTTGAATTTATCATTAAATGATGAACTCATCATTTGCCCTTTTATTTTATTTTACTTTCCCTCTTAGCGTTTTGATATATTGTTTTATAGTTGTGTCTTGCTTATATACAGATTCAGGGTCTATGGAAAATCAAAGCCCAGAATCTGGCGGACTTGTGTAAAGAGGCCAAGGAGCTCAAGGATAAGTTTACATCATTCCAGATTCGACATGTTCTTAGGGTATAGACAGATAATGACTTGTTTACTAAGAAGCCACAACATTTATAAAATATATGCTATAACTATTTTAGACAAACAAGTATCAGCATTTGTTCAAAAGTCTCTATGTTCATATTCTTTGAGTAAGTTGTAATATTTTGAAATTCTTCTGATGGATTTCATCATTGATTGATTTTCTTTTCTTGATTACTGCTTGCTATCATAGACAACATACTGTATTCACTGTATTAATTGATCTTATGAACTCAATCAAGTGGTGAGGAGGCATTGAACTCACACTTCAATCTGCTCGTTAAAGTTTTAATTTTTTGGGCTGGGTCTTTTGCGCTCATCTCTGCTGTGCCTTCTATTTGTTTCAAATTCTGCAATTCATAATGTTGTTAAAGATTTATCACCATAACAAGTTATTCATTCAGTGTTGTTTATCGTGAGTTGTATATTGTGGTACATTGCATGTGTAGGTTGCTACACTTGGATGACCTGCACTTATACTATATTTCAGTTCTTTGTAATCTGTAAAATACTAAAAATGTCAGAGTAAGCAAGAAATTTATTTGAATGTAACTAGAGGTAATCTACTAGTAGTTACTCATAGCTCTTGCACTATTTGCATATCATTTGTCTAATTGAAAGGCCTTGTTTTCTGCTGCACTGGCTCATTCACTAACATTCTATTCTCTATCCAGGAATACAATTCCGAAGCTGATAAACAAGCAAACCTGGCCATTAATCTCCGGGGTAAGGATTTTCAAGCTGTACTCTTTTTTCTGGAAAAGTGCCAAAAAAAGTTACATATCTTTTCTTGCATCATTTTAGGGTCTGAATATTTGTGTCAACATAGATGAGATGGCATATGCTTTGTTCTGTTAACAAAGGGTTTGATGCTTTAACATTATTAGGCCATGCTAATACGCCATGGTACTAATATGTTGTGGCTAATTGAAGGTCTGACATATCGACATTGCATTGGACTAACAGTATTAAGGAACCAGACCTTAATTGTTTAATAGAATAAAACATAGATCAGCTTTTGTCAATGAAATTTTCAAGAACTGTAAAGTGAATAACATGAAATAACATGTTTTTTCCCCCTTATTTCTGTGGGTTCAAGAGTTATTGTGTTTCATATCCTTGCCAGCATAAAATTGTACATCTGATTTTTATGCAGTTGGCCAAATTGAAGAGGATTGCAACAGAAAGTAATCTGAATCCTAGGATATGTTCGCTCACATTATGTAGTAGCAGTAGTAGTAGTGCCGTAGGCTTTCGAACTTTTAGTGAATTAAAGGATAATGTTTTGATCCTCAGCAACTGAAAGTGAAGCATGCCATGACGTTGATTGCAGTCAGTTTGATAATGATCTGAGTATATTTTTATTTTTGCTATTTTTTAATAATTAAAGTAGGTGGAAATTTGAAAATAGTATTAATAAAAATAGGTGGAAATTTGGCATTCCATTGAATGTAATTATATAGATGCAATTAAGGTTTGTTTATTTTTTTAACGAAAAAATTAAATTTAAATGAAAATAGATCAACCAAAACAATTTACTTACATCACACGAACTATAAGTTCTCTGGACTAATTAATTGTGATGTGTAGTTTACTGTTAAATGTAATTCATCATCATGTTCTAAAAAAAATAATTAATGATCATTCTAAAAGAAATTACTAATGATAAAATAATTAAAGAGTTTCTGCTAAAGAATAAATATTGCATCTTTATATCGTACTATTTTTGTTAATAGTAGATTTAACGTGATATTTTTTTTATTGTTTATGCTTAATTTTTATTTTTCAATTTTTTTAAGTATCAGTCATTTTTAAATAAAAACATATATAAAAAAAACCCAGAAAGATAAATAATACCAAACATCTCTTTGCACTCACTACTAAAATTTGCAAAATAAATAACAAATGCACTTAATACACTTATGTTCTCAACTTATATTCTAATTAGCATTTCTTTTTTTTTTTTTTTAGAAATTATTATGACATTTTTAATTTTTGCTTAAATTCACTATTATGTCGTTTCTATCTAAAAAATTAGCACTTTTTAGCCTAAAAATGTGTTTAACTAAGGGTAAAATGATAACCTTTTATATAGAATAATTTAATAATGAATTTAAATAAATATTAAACACTTTACGGTGATTTCTTAAAAACAAAAAGATTTATTAAGTTGGGATATAAGTTTATATTTCCAATATTAATAATCACTCACCCTATTTACACCTTTCTTATTCACCAAAAATTTTCAAGAAACAGTAAATGGACAAACACATTTTTTTTTTCCATGATCTTGAATAAGTTTTTCTATTAAGTCATTTTTTGAAACTTCTTTATTGAACCCTCAAATTTTATGCTTGTTAAATAAGTGATAAATCCTTGGCTTTTAAGAGGTGCTACATTAATAATTTGGCACCTTATGTTCTTGGAAAAAAATAAAAAAACTATTCAATGTATAATATTTTGTTACTCTCTGAACTTTACCAATTATTTTTTATATATTTCTATTTTCTGTAATGATTTTATACCTTATCACGTTGGAATTGATGCTTTAAATAGAATGCGTTTAAAATAGTGAGCCAACAAAACAAAACCAAAAAAAAAAAAAAAAAAAAAAAAAAGAAAAAAAAAAAAAAAAAAAAAAAAGAATAATGTGAATTTGTGGAAACTGAGCTACCACCCCTTTCTTTTCATAACTTTATCGATTATGTATCTTAAAATATGAATTTGATAAGAAATTTAATTGACTCCAATATCTTAAGTCGCATATTATTATTTAATTAAGGAATAAAAAACAAACACTACAATGGATTAAAAAAGAGAGAGAGATTTGACAATATTTAAACCAAGCAAACTCATGAAAATGGCATTTTACAAAACTTTTGTTATGAAAAAAAATTGTTTTTATCATCCCATCAATAATGTGTTTTATGACAAATTTCCTTATCTCTTCAACATGAGATACGAGAAGCATATAATATGGCTAGCAATGGCAGTATCAGTAAGAGCGAAACCAAAACCTCGAACTACAATTAACGGTCATATGATATCATAAATAGCTTAATCAAAGACTCAAATTGGAAGTATAACGGTCATATTAATATGTCTCGATATAGTCTTCTTAAATATTTGAAAAAGATAAGAATAAAATTAAAACATCAAATCTATAATCTATAATTTTTATAATTTTTTTTTTCCTAAATGTAACTCATCGATGATATGAATAATTACAAATACTCGTATAAATTAGATATAGAATTATATTATTAATAGCTAATAGAGTTCAATAACCTTTTAATGAAATAAAAAAAATTCATATCCTTTTGAAAAATGAAATTAAAATTAAAAAATTATAATATTAGACTTTCCAATTGAAATTCATCTTGATAAAAGAAATAATAAATTTTTATAACAGCAATTAATCCATTAATTAATTTGACCGACAAAATAATAACTTCTCATCCTTAAATTTTTTTTTTTTGTTGTTTTTTAAATGGAGTAGTTTATTCTTAATGTTTTATTTCGTCTAATTCCATGATCCTTTCATTTTTTTTTAAGATTTTGCTGTTTATTTAATATTGAAAAGATTAAATTACCCCTTTAAAATCAACAAATTTTCATTTCCATTTTTTTTTACTCTCTTTAATCGCTAATTTATTCTTCCTCTCTATCTGTCTCTCCCGGCCACAATCTCTATCTCTTTGCGCACTCTGTTCTTTTTCCATACAGCGTCGCTGCTGGACTTCTCCATGTTTGAGTGTTACCTATTCTCAAAATTGGATTGAAGATCAAGTCAGATCTGACCATGAAGGGTCGTACACACTCAAACGACTAGAGACCTAAGTTTGAGTCTGTTATTTTTTTCTTTTAAATTCTCTAATAGCAAATTTGGTTCTCTCTAGTCTTTACTCATTCCATTAATATTTAACTATGCATTATTATTATTATTATTATAGTCGTTGAATTTCTTTGTTTTTTAAAAATTTAATATAAATTTAACTAGACTTATTTCATCCCAAAAATTGTATATAGAATAATTAATATTATTGCACAAAATTCAATAATTTTAGAAAACCATTTGACAATCTTTAAATTAATGGAAAAAATCATTCCATTAACGATAAATATTTGCAATCGTTAAGTTAACCCTTTTTTAATTATTAAAAAAAAATTAGGCACATTAAGACATAACTCAGTGGTAAGTGTATATATGATCCAGCAATAGATCTGGATTCAAATCTCTTTTCCTCAATACTCAAAAAAAAAAAAAAAAAAAACTCAATCTCAAAAAAAAAAAAAAAAAAAAAAAAAAAGATCTTTCTTAAAAATTGTGATTTATTTGTCATGGAAAAAAATTGTGTACACCATCCAATCAATTACTCATGACAGGCAATTGATATTTTTATAAAGAAAAAGCTTTCTTCCTTTCTACATGAAATATGTTAATATCGAACTTATATATACATTTCACTTATTATTTACTAATTTATTTATTTTTAATGAATCTGATTTATTTAAATTCTAAATGAAGTAAATAAAGTTTAAAATACCAATATAATTATACAAGATATTTTGTACAACAACCTTAACACGCAAATAAAAATAAAGAAAACAAAATATTTAAATTATATATTTAGTGATTTGAGAAAAATTATTTAATATGTTAAATTGTATGATAAATCATAAAAATAAATGAATACATAGCAACCTAAATTAAAAAATCTAACATATAAAACCACTCCTATCTAAGAAAATTTAAGAAATATATAATTAAAATAACATAAATAATAGTGTTAATCCATTATACAATATATATTTGTAAACTAAAAGCATCTTCATGGTTTTATCAAATTGATTTTCTCGTGTTATCTGAACACCAAAAAGCAAACATAATAAGAACTCTAGTGAATGAAAAATATCTTCTGATCATTTCATTGAAATGATCAAGTTACAGTTATCTTTTGTTTATTTACATCAGTCAAAGTATAGTTGAAGGAACTACGAGAATAATAACTAAATCTGACTAAACTAACATTTGGCGCCAGGTAATTTAATTAACTTTTTACTCCATAAACAATTAGAAAAAAGTTTGTTATTAATACAAGTAGTTGGTGATCATCTAATGCAATATCCGAACCAAAACTTTTGAAACTTATAGTGTAACCGTTGTGCACCAATGTTTCTGATATGGATAACTTGTATTACAAGTTATCTTAAAATATCCATTTGCTAATATAAATGAAAAACAATTTAATTGACTCCAATATTTCAATTAATTTTCATGTTAATGTTAATTAAATTTTAAAAAAATAAATTACAATAATAGCTATAAAGAAAAAGACATTCCACCAACTTAATTATAGCAAGCAAACTCATGAAAATAGCATTTCCTTAACATATAATTAAATCAATATTAAAATTATTTGCAATTGTTATGTTAGGCCTTTCTTAAGGGTGGAAAGTGTGTGATTTTGTTATGTGGAAAAAATTGTGTTTGTCATCCAATCAACTGATGACAAGTGGTTAAGTAAATTCAAAAGAAATCAATATTTTTACAAAGAAGCTTTCTCCTTTTCAACATTAGATACGTTGGTATAGAAATTGTATATGTTATTATATAGTCTATATTGACCAACTACTTCTAAAATTCATATTGATCTATGTACTTCAATTATATAATTATTCAATCTTTCTTATGCATGCAAAGTGTAATTATTCAATTTTACAGTAAGCATAGTATATATAATTATACGATATAATTTATTTTATAAGTATTAAACTACTAATTAAATCACTAAGATATATATATATGTACTACATCTCTGAAGTAAAGATACGTATGATGTAAAATAGTGAAAACATTAATCTCATAAAGAGCAATTATATTAAATTAAATTTTGTTCAAAAATTAAATATATATTATAACATCCTGAAATTTTAATTTCTAAAACTTTTTATTTAATTGAAACAAAATTATATATATATATAATTTTGATCATATACACGTAATCTTCTAATATTTTTTAATTAGAATATAATTTTTGAATCATATACACGGTAATCTTCTAAAATTTTTTAATTAGAATATAATTTTTGAATTTTTTTTATATCAATTGATTAAAATAATAAATTAATAAATAGTTATATTTTTTAGAATGTAGATAAATTATTTTTCAAAGTTGAGCACATTTTATTGAAGAGAATTTTATTTTTTGACTATTATAAACTTTTGAACATTCTAGGAGAAAAAAAATTTTATTTGTTCATGAGTTTGAACTGTAACTATGTGCTATAAATTTGAACTCACAAGCCAAATTGTTTAAAGGTTTTATGTGAGTTGCATGATAAACTTATTTTAATGAACTATTTATATTTTTTAACAAAAAAAAAAAAAAAAAGAAAAAAAAAAAAAAAAAAAAAAGTTAAAAACAACAACAAGCAGGGGCAAAGACATATCTTCATCCATCTATCTCCATGAGCACCGATCTTAAACAATGAGAGGTTGATTGAAGATAAAGAGGACCACAATGGAAAAAAAAAATTATAATAATTACTGGTTAATTAAAGGCTTAAAATTTATGCTTGAAATTTATTTTTATTTTAAAGTTAGCGTTTAAGCTTTAGTTTTATTTTAAGAATATAAATTGACTTTTGGTTTTTTTTTGACAATTTTCAGCCTTTTATTTTGAATTTCCACATCAATTAGTTAAATTATTAACTAAAAAATATAAATAAATAATAAAGGTGAAAACAGAGAAAATAAAATATAAGTACCGAATTTTATCGAATAAAGCTAATTTTCTTATATATATATATATATTAAATACAAATCTTTAATGATATAATTATTAGAATTTTCAATCTAAATCTCTGACAATGCCAGTTGGAATGAATATAAATCAATACAATGTGTAATAAAATTAAAAAATTAATAAAAATAATCAAATTAAATATAAGAATTAAATAATTTAATATAAGATTATAATTTAAATAAATGAAAATTATTTACAAGAGTAATTCTATTAAACACTAATATACTTAATTAAATTAATTAATATTTTTGTCATGTTTCGAGTTTGATTAGTTAGAAAGTTTTTGTGATTATAATTAGATTAAATCATGTTTCGAGTTTGATTAGTTAGAAAGTTTTTGTGATTATAATTAGATTAAATAAAAAAATAAATTTTTTCGATTAAAAATAATTTATATTTTCATGGATTATAATAAATATATTATAATAGTATATGAATTGAAGAGAAATTATTAATTTGTCTAAAGAAAATACTAAATAAATCATATATGAGTAATATGGTTGAGATTAAGATATTTACGTACGTAATGAATTTAAATCTACTTCCCTAATTTAATTAAATAAAAATTCATAAGATAAATAATCTTAAAGGTTTCTTAATTAAATTCGTACTTCCATTTTATTTGTAGTTTCATAGCTAATACATATATTTTTTTATAAGTATAAATCATAGTTAAAAATATATAAGTTCTTTAAGGGACAAACTATATAATTCTTTAAAGTATAAATCATGATATTACTTCAAATATATTTAATTTTTAATGTTACATCTTTTTCTTTTGTAATCTCCTAGTTTATAAGCCAATTGAAATACAAATTAAGCATTTAGTCAGCAATTAATTCTTTAATAAATGGTCTTTGGAACTAAAATTAATATACATTGGAACCAATTAAATGTAATAAATGTTGCTCAAGGATTAACAAATAACTTAAATTTGAAATTTAATTATGAAAATTCCTCCCACATAATAAAAGAATAATTCTGTCTTTATATTATAGCATTTAATCAATTGAAAACAAAAAAATATATATATATAATAAAATTCAAAAAAGCCCCTATTGAGGTAGCACAATCTGTGCTAAATAGCTTTATTCATTTATTAGTAGGATATTTACAATTTTTATTTTTATTAAGTTTAAAAGCTATTAATTTTATTAATTAAATTATAAAAGTTATTTTATTGCATAGGAAAAAGCTCAATTTGCCACTCAACTTGGCATGAATTTTCAAAATGCACACGAAGTATCTTTTTTGGCTAGAACCTTAGGAACTTGCAATATTTAAATTAAAATACCTGTTTCTCCCTCTGGGTCAATACGCGTGATATACGCAGAACATGAAGCATTTGGAATTGCAATTAGGGAGTCGAATGCTAGCGAGGGCAACTATTGATCTCCATCAATAACATTTAGGAGGGAAAATCATATCGGAATCCCTCATAACAAACTTTGTTTTGGGGCTGTTTGGCTAAGTTGTAGTAGAAATCAAGAAAATTCAAAAACCTAGAATTGATTGAAGTCGCGTTCTTTATCAAACTGTATCGCCCCTTTCCAGGTAACGTTCTTTCACTTATTTTTATATAAAAAGCTTAGAATGGTAGATTATGTGACTATTTCGTTGAATGGAAAAAAGAATGAGATTTATATAGCAGTATTGGGAAAACGATTTTTCTATTACAGTCAATATTTTGCATGTGAAAACCTCTTATATGTTCTTTCTTATTTATGATCAGCATGTCGTGTGAGATTAGTATCACAATTGTAGTTCATCACAAGGGTGTTTTTACAGTAAGAATAGGTAAAGTCAGTTATGATGGATGTGAGATTGGATTTTTTAATGTCAATGACATTGATAGGTTACACTATAGGAGACTAACCAAAATGGTAGGCCTTGTGGTTATGGAGGTAACTTTAAGATTTATTGGCTGCCGAAAGAAAGTAGTGTACAAGATGATGGGTTAATCGAGGTGAAGGATGATGTTGTTGTTCATCACATGTTAATGTCTGGTCATTATGAGACCCCAATTCCCATGGCCTTATGAGACCCCCAAATCCACCTTGTGGCTCTAAAAACGGAAAGGAGAAGGTTGATCCAATAAGCACTAATAAATTCAACAAGAAGAGAAAGGGCACTTTTGGCCTTGGATTTTACTATGATGAGGTTACTGGAGCTGTCAAATGGAATGTAAGTGCAATACTTTTGGTTTGAGCTTCATTTTGATGGAAAGTACATTATTGATTTTCATTGCTATTTAAAACAGCCTGACATGTGGAATAAGATGAACTTGAGGTCTTCAAATCCAATTCTTGCTGAAAAATAGAGAAAGATTACCGTAGACTCCCCTATGAACATATATGATCGTAATCCTAGATATGGAGATTTTCAAGCAATTGGCCTTCAATGGAATAGTTCTCCATGTGTCACCACAAGACAATTGTTTGAATAACAACAAAGAGCAATTGGGAATATAACAAGAAAAAAAAAATATGCAAGCCTCATTAAATGCAAGATCTTCAAACATCCCTGCCTCTTCAACCTCATTTCAGCATTCCCAGTTCGCTCAAATACCAAGTAGAGAAGGAGAAACATTCAAACACAAGAAAGTACTGTCACAGGAAACAATCCTACAAATAGTACTTCAATTGATTGTGATTTGCATATGCCAACAATCCTACAAATAGTACTTCAATTGATTGTGATTTGCATATGCCAGCAGTGCAGCAGACTAGGCAAAAGGTTCAGAGGGCAAAAATGCAGCCAATTAGGCCTCTATGGAAGCCATGAAGTACTGAAGTTACTTAGCAATTTTTGTTGTTTTTGTTTGTCTTGAAGATTTTAGATAATTTAGATTCATTTTATATTTTGGTTTAGCAGCTGTAATTTTTTATGAAATAAGCTGCAGATGATATTTTGGTCATTTTGGTTATGGGGTTATACAGATTGAATAGGCAGTAGCTTCTTTTTCTTATTGCTATAGTACAAATAGAGTTTTGGTTATATGTTATATAGATGTAGTAGCAGCTTCTTTTTGTTAGTTCTGCAACAAGTACTTCTTGTTATTTAGGTTACAATGGTGGAGCTGTAACACCCCTTCCCGGTCCACCCGTAAACCCGAATGAACTGGACCGAGACGCTACAAACTGGTTGACTGTATGGCCTGACATGCTAAAATCATAATAATGCCTAAAAATCCATAATGTAAATATCGAATATAATATCCATGCTGATGTTGTTTACAATAATAATGTAATTTTTATAATTTACGAAACATGATACTAGTGGTCAAAATGAAATGGCCGCAACTGTGTGTCCTTGTACATGCCAATTGAAAAGGAATAGACAAAAGATACACATCCCAAATGAGTACTACCCCTGAAGAACCTGAGTCCCTTCTACAGACTGACTGCGCAGTTGTAAGCCTGACTCTCTACGGTTCAATCTCAAAACCCTGCGAGTTAAACAGTACTCGCTGAGCAAATAAAGCTCAAGTGGATATCTCAAACAGATAAAGAAACAATTAACACATACATGTTATGAAGAACCATGTAAACACATATGGCACATATAAGCACAACAACATCATGATACTGCATGATTTACCTTGATATCTTTTGTACTGTTACTAATACTGTATAATTCAATGAAATGTTATGTCCAAGAATATCTGTATGGCATCCATATGAAGGGTTATAGTGAAACCGAAGTGGATAGAGAAAAACTGTATGAAACTGGATGAATACTGTATGCTTGGCTGCTATGCCCATATATAATCATATCACTCAAACGGCCTGTACCGGAGTATCAAACTGTATAAGGTGCAGATCTTGCTACCTCATGTCGCGACATTAGCCTTATCTACATGGTTTTCTCTAACCTCAATGGAGTCAATAATGTTGGTATGTCAATAATTATAACAGCAACATCAATATTAATAGTCATAATTCATAATTCAATAATGTATATTTGATTCACAATCATTTGCATGCTTCGAATGTTGTTTGATACATGTTCTACTATGTTGTATTTTGGTAAAATTAAGAAATGATTGGAGGCATATAAGTGATAAGCAAAAGGAATACAATTTGCATTGAAAAATGAAGTCCAAAAGTGCATGAAATACAACAAAGTCGCGAGCCGCGCCTTGCAAGTCGCGAGCGCATAATGCACACCTGAGGTCAGGTGAGTTTCCAAGGTGAAAGTCCGCGAGCGCACTGAAAGTCGCGATTCCACCTTGTGCGTAGCCGATGTGGGATTCGCCTAAGGTGTTGTGCCCCAAACCTGGGATGTCACATACGCGAGCGCTTACAGGCCAAGGGCCAAGTACGCGAGCGCGTACTTTAAAGTCGCGAGCGCGAAAAGTGCCAAATGAGAGACAGAGAGTTTGCGAGCACAAGTCGCGAGAACGCACTTGAAAGTCGCGAGCGCGAGATGTGCCAAATGAGAGTCAGAGATTTTCAGGTGAAAGTCGCGAGCGCGCATTTGAAAGTCGCGAGCGCGAGAAGGCAACGCGAGCTCGTCATGCGATTCGCGCGCGCTTCGCGTTTTCCAGCCTTCAGCCCTGCAAGTCTGTAACTCTGTTTGGTCATAAATCTCTCAATATCACTCCGATTTGGATGATTCAAAAACCCAATGTAAAGCTACACATAAGAGGATAAAATAACTCTTCTATACAGTTCCTAATTCCATCAATTAAATGGGGATCAAAATCAAGATGAAGTTACTGGTAAGATTTCCAAGCCAAGCCCTGTTTCACAGCATAAAACTCACTATTTACTTCCATTTATTTCAATACCTCCCCTCCTGTTTTCTCACCATTACCAGTCCTCCCACTCACATAAAGCAATATGGTCTCATAGCAACACACCACACAAATCTCATACAAAGAAAATGGTAAAGAAAAAGAGATATCAAACCTTTGCTCCAAAAAGCTTGAGCTCTTCTTTAGCTTCTTGTTTCTACACTCTTAGAACTCCCTTCACCTATAAATAAGAATTCTTATGAATTCTAAAACAATAGCACCAAATGTTTCAATTATGAACTTAAGAAGGTTTACTTACTTGGATAGAAGAAAAATTGAAGTTAAGGCTTAACTACCATTAAAATTGAAAGGAAGGTGGAAGAGGAAAGGAAGAACGGTGGGAAGAGGAAAGGAAGAAATGAAGAAAGATGAAAGATAAAGATGAAAATGGAACGTGAAGTGGATAATCACGGGTAAGGCCTCAAAAATCAAAAGGAATTTTTATGTAAACTTCCTAACTGGTACCCGCTCAATTAGCAAAAGTGCTAATCAAACTTTATACCCAAGCTTGATCTTTTAATGCAATAAATCCCCATATGCTTTGATCTTTTTCTCTCAATCAAGTAAGTCCACTTATAATACCATTCTACCCCAACCGGGTTTGGTTTGGCCCGACTCAACTCGACTCTCTGAAATAACTCGACTCAGTGCTAAGACTCGACTCGTAGGATGTCACGATTCTCCCCTCCTAAATAAAAACTTCGTCCCGAAGTTTACCTGTTGTGAACAATTGCGGATACTGTTGTTGCATGGTGTCTTCAAATTCCGAAGTTGCTTCTTCTGTATTATGATTCCTCCAAAGAACTTTTACCAATGCTATTTTCTTGTTCCGTAATTCTTTAATTTCTCTGGCTAAGATCTGAACTGGTTCTTCTTCATTTTCTTTCTTCATAGGTGAGATCCGGCTGAATTTTTCCCAATTCTCTTCTGCTGATAACACGTGTGATGGTCCTGTATCTGTTCTCCTTAACAGGATACGTGAAAGACATTATGAATTCGATCTAAGGTTGAAGGTAACGCTAGGCGTTAGGCTTAATGGTCTCCGCGTTCAACAATCTCGTATGGACAATGAACCTAAGGCTAAGCCTTACCTTCGTCAAACTTAGGATCTTTTTCCATGGCGAACTTTCAGAAGATACCTTATCACCGACCCGAGTCTCCATATCCTTTTCTCTTTAAATCAGCATAAAGATTCTGTCGATCACTTGCTTCTTTCAGCCGTTTTCCTGATTGAGTTTCCACTTTTCTCTTCCATTTCTTCCTAACCAAAATCTGGACCCAAAAATCTTCTTCTCCTTCATTCAGTTCTGTCAACACACAGGTGGTCCTACATTGGTCTACCATACATGCTTCATATGGTGCCATTTTTATCGCTTGAATTGGTAGCTGTTGTTGTAGCAAAACTCCATGAGAGGTAGCATATTTTGTCCCAACTGCCTTCAATAATTCTATGACACATGATCTCATCATGTCTTCTACGAAATTTGAATGACTCTCTTTGATTGGCCCATTCTGTTTGAGGATGAAATGCAGTGCTGAAATGCAATTTCGAGAGTTCCCTAATGCTCCTGCATTTTACCCCAAAAATTTCGATGTAAAAACCTTGGATC
>NW_023591330.1:1061615-1074566 GCF_014843425.1 Jatropha curcas | reverse complement strand
TGAGTTCAATTGGAAGAATTTGCAAGGAGTGATTCAAGAGTTGTACACTGTGAGGGAGAGGGAGTGATTTACCATTAACTCAATTCTACTTGTGTTTTTCTCTTTTGAATACTAACCATGAGTACAGATAATAGTGAGGATGAAAGTCAAATAGACAATTCCCAATTAAAACTTGTAATGGAATCAATCCAAGGATAGTTTAGAACCTTCAATAATCTTTTCCAAGACATGAAGGGGGAATTGCAAGAGATAAGAGCTTCACAAAACTCTAATACAACACGAGCTCGTCCACAAACTAGATTTCAAGTTCATGATGATGAAGATACTGCAGAGACCAATTTCAATAAAATTGATGGAGACTTGGGGTCGATTAAGATGAGGATTCCAGAATTCAAAGGTAACAACAATGCTGAAGAATTCCTTGAATGGGAGAGAAAAGTAGAACAAATCTTTGAATGCCATAAAAATTATCTTTTCTCAAAAGCAAGTGTATAGAAGACAATGTGAAAATGAAAAAAGATGAGTTTTGAAGACTGTCAAGTGTAAAAATAAGATAAGTGAGAACATACTGAGTGAAAATAAAAAGAAAGAGGGAGAAGAAAAGGAAAAACAAATTCAACCTATATTTGTACCTTCGTGCAAAGAAATTTGATTAACCATCAATGATCCTAAACCATCCTTGCCAAATGTGTTTGTTGATCCTTTGCAAGAATTTGAAGTATGTGATGACCAAGAGAAGCTACTTGAGATAGTGACCTCAACTTTGAGAGAAGATGAGAGTGGGGCTTCAAGTTCAAAAGAACTAGAAAAGAGTGAAGAAAAGGAGGAGGAAGAAGCCACAGGGCAAACAAAACAAATTAATAGCCCATTAGAGAGTGAATTGTCAAAGGAACAAAAGAGAGAAAAGAGGATGGAAGGAAAAGAGGTAACAAAAATAACAAAACAAATTAATGGGCCCAACTGTGAGTTGGAAAAAGAGAAAAACAAAACGGTGTATGTTTGAAAAAGAAAGAGATTCCCAAAAAACCAGACGCTGCTTGTGACGAGATCAATCTCACATCTTGCATAATTATGATCTTGAAGCTCCAATGTGATTTGTTCTTGAGTAAATGCATTCAAGGCTGCTCGTAGCTTGGTTGCACAAGCTCTTGTGATTGGTCCCACGGGTAGAGCTAGAGGATCCTTCACCTTACTTCCTTGATCCGTATCAAGAAGGCTAGAACCAACATTGAAAGGAGGAACAAGCAATATGCTGAAAAAGCAAACAAGGGCAGAAAAAAGTTAGTGTTTATGCCAGGTGATTGGGTTTGGGTACACTTTCGCAAAGAAAGATTTCCCAACAAAAGGAAGAGTAAGCTAGATGCACGTGGAGGGAGCGGAGAACCATTGCGAAGTTGTGGAGCACATTGATGACAACAAACTTATTAAGACAGGCTTACCAGGTTGAGTATGGTGTTTTCCATTACTTTTCAATGTTAGTATCTGTCTCCTTTTAACATGATTGCAGATTCGAGGATGACACCTTTTCAAGGGAAAGGGGGATATTTGAATACGAATCCGCCATCACTCATCCAGTAGAGACCAAGGGAACAAGGAGCATGGGATTACCCTCAACTTCTAACTAAGATCGAGGGACGAATGCTTTTCGAGGAAAGATGGGAATGATACGAAATGGCTACCACTAAAACATAAAGCTCAAGGAAGCATGGAGAACATCTAAAATTTCTCACATTGATGGAAAGCACATGTTGAGATCAAGAAATAAGCAAACAACAAGAATATTCAAAGATAGATCTTGAATTAGTCAAAGGGTAACTAGAAAATGATGCAAACAATAAGAAGATACAAAGAGAAATTGTCTAGACATTATTATCTCTTTAGATCTTGTTGGGTCTAGACAATTTCTCATTAGATCTTCTTGGATCTAGAATTTTCTTGTTAAATCTTCTTGAATCTAGTTTTGCCAAATAGCACACCCGGGCCGTGCTTCCCTCTGACTCTCACGAGGGAACTCCTACATTGAAGCACGCCCGTGCCAAATAGCACACCCAGGCCGTTTGTCCCTGCCTATCATTAAGTTAGTTAGCTTATTTTGAGTTTTTGCTTTGCTAATGGGTTGGGCCTCCAATATGATACGGATCCATTATCACTCGTCGCTGGATCACAAGGAGGCATGGTGAACGATGAAGGAGATCCATTGGTGCTTCCTATTGGACCGATTACAAGGAGCCGTGCCAAGCAGTCTTCATCCTGGGAGTTGGTTTAGATTGCTAAATCCTACTCCTTTAGCTAACTTCTAAATCCTAAGGATCTGGACCTCTTCGTAGATTAGTATAAATAGGCTATGTGATTTTGTAAATTTAATTAAAACAATATTCAATTCAATAAAGAGAAATTTTTCTTCTTTCCATGCCTTTGGCCGTGTTCATGTTTTTAGAGAGTGTGAGATTGCATTCTTCTAATTGCATCAAGAATCAAGGTAAACTTATCAATTCTTTGTAGCGTTTATCTTATTCTTTTTCTCTATTATTGGTGTTCTTGCTTCTTTAAGCTTTGGGTGCCATATAGAGGGGTTTAGTTTGATCTTGGATCTCTTCCAAAACTTGTCATTGAGTTCATGAAATTTATTTTCATTGGGTTCCGCGTCAGGCAGAAGCTTGCACGGCCTGGGGCGTGCTACCTTGCACGGGCGTGCTAACCAAGCACGGTCTAGGCATTTTATGTGTTGGAAATTCAGGTTCCAACTCAACTTTCTTTTATCCTGATTCTTTCTTTTCATACTTCTTAGATAATCTCTTAAAAAGTTGTAGTTTTTGTTCAGTTAAAGAATCAGAGGAGGAAGAGGTAGAACTCAATTTGGCCATGGTTAGGGTATTGAAGCAGATTGTGCTTAGGGTTTTGTTTATGAGAAGGAGATAGAGAAGAGAAAACAGTATTTGATAGAAGAAGGAGTAGTTAATTAGAGAAGTTATAATTTTAGGAAAGAAATAAACACTTAAAAGAGAAGTTATAACAAAGAGGAAAGCTTAAAAGAATAAAAACAGTTTTAAGGAAAAGTAAACCAACAAAAAGAATTTAAATAAAAGAAATAACACAAAAAAATGCCGTCAAAACTAAAACAAAACAAAATAAATAAAGAAACAGAATAAAACAAAATAGACACAAAACAAATAAAAGTAGCAAAAATAAATAAAAAAATGGATTGTTTTGATTTGTTTAAAAATAAATAGAATCTGATGGTGACATTAGAACTTCACATCAGGGCCTTATTCATCTTTTTTTAGACAAAAATGTTTTTTCAAAGTCACATAGAATAGAATATTAGAACATAGCACAGAGCAGGTCCTTCAATCTCAAATATAGAAAGCATTTTAGAACATACTCACAATAGCACAGAGCAGGTCCTTCAATCTCAAATATAGAAAGCATTTTAGAACATACTCACAGAGTTCTAAAGTTAAGAGTGTAGAACTAACATATCTAGTTCTCTTCTAATTAAGCAAAATTGGCTTTCACTTAAAGGTTTAGTAAAGATGTCTGCTAATTGCTTTTCTGCAAGAATGAACTTAATCACTATATCTCCTTTTTTTACATGATCACATATGAAGTGATGTCTGAGTTTTATGTGCTTGGTTTTAGAATGTTGGACTGTATTCTTAGATAAGTTGATAGCGCTTATGTTGTCACATTTGATTGGAACTATTTCTAATTTCAAACCATAGTCTGCCAATTATTGCTTGATCTACAAAACTTGTGCAACATAACTTCCAGCAGCAATATATTCTGCTTATGCAGTAGAAAGAGCAACAGATGTCTATTTCTTACTAACTCATGATACAAGGGCGCTATTTAGAAACTGACAAGTTTCAGATGTGCTTTTTCTATCTATTCTGCTTCCTGCAAAATCGGAATCGCTATACCCAACAAGATCAAATGTATCATCTTTAGAATACCACAGACCCAAATTAGAAGTTCCTCCATAAAGATATCTTAGAATTCTTTTTATAGCAAATAAATGAGATTCTTTGGGACATGATTGACATTTAGCATATAAACAAATACTAAAGTGAATATCAGGTCTGCTTATATTTAGATATAGTAAAGAACCAATCATACTTCTAAACATCTTAATATCCACATCCTTTTCATTTTCATCTTTTTCTAATTTTGAGGATGGGCTCATTCTCATTGGTGTACTATATACCTTGGCATTCTCCATTTTGAACCTTTTTAACAGTTCTCAAGTATACTTGCCTTGGTTTATGAAAATCTCATTTTCATATTGTTTGATTTGAAGTCCAAGGAAAAAATTTAATTCTCCTATCGTACTCATTTCAAACTCACCCTGCATAATCTTAAAAAATTCCTTACAAAGATGGTCATTAGTAGAACTAAAGATTATGTCACCAACATAGATTTACACAACTAGAATATCAGGTGCTTTATTTTTAATAAATCGTGTAGTATCAACCTTACCTTTAGAAAAACCATTTTTCGATAAAAACTTACTTAATCTTTCATACCAAGCTCTGAGTGCTTGTTTTAAACCATAAAGAGCTTTAGTAAGTTTGTAAACATGATTTGGTTTATCATAAACTTCAAAACCAGGTGGTTGTTCTATATGCACTTCTTTATTTAGAAAACCATTTAGAAAAGCACTTTTCACATCCATTTGATATAACATGAAGTTTTTAAAACATGCAAAAGCACAAAGCATTCTAATGGCCTCAAGTCTAGCAAATGGAGTAAAGGTCTCATCAAAATCGATGCCCTCTTCTGTAAAGGTCTCATCAAAATCGATGCCCTCTTCTTGATTGTAACCTTGAGCCACTAACCTTGCTTTATTTCTCATAACATTACCTTGTTCATCAATCTTATTTTTAAACACGTATTTTGTTCCACTAACAGAATTGTTTTAAGGTCTAGAAACAAGTTTCCAAACTTGCTTTATCTTAATCTGATTTAGTTCTTCTCGCATAGCAAGAATCCAACTTTCATCATTTTGAGCATCTTCTAAATTCTTAAGTTCTAATTGAGAAATGAAAGCAACTTTACAAAAATATCTCTTAAAGTGAGCTCTAGTCATCATCCTTTCTGAAGGGTTGTCGATGATGTCCTCTTGAGGATGACACTTGTGGAATAGCCACACTTTTGGTAATTCAGAATTCTCATTTTCTGTTTCTGGCATTTGTGTTTCAGTTGAATTTTCATATTCATTTTCTGGTTCAGCCCGATTTTCAACGTTCTACTCATTTTTTGGCTGCTCTAGTTGTTCTGATTGTTCATTCTACTTTTCTTGATTGAAATCTACAACATCATCATTTTCTAAAATTCTAGAAGTAGAGTCAGATTCATCAAACACAACATGGATAGATTCTTCTACAAATAGAGTTTTCTTATTAATTTTCTTATTAAACACCCCGTATGCTTTACTATTATTGGAATATCCTAGAAAAATTCCTTCATAAGATTTATCATTAGATTTAGCAAGGTGATATTTTTCTTGTTATCTAGAATAAAATATTTACACCCAAAGATGTGAAAATAACCAATATTTGGATTTCTAGCTTTATATAGCTCATATGGAGTCTTTTTCAGTTTAGATCTTTACCAAGCCTTATTTAGAATATAACAGGCAGTGTTAACAGCTTGTGCCAGAAATACTTTGGTAACTTAGAATCACTCAGCATGGTTCTGGCCAGTTCCTGAAGTGTTCTATTCTTGCATTCCACTACTCCATTCTGCTGGGGTGTTCCAGGTGCTGAGAAGTTATGGAAGATTCCTAACTCTTTGCAGAACTCATCAAATTTTTAATTTTCAAATTCTCCTTCATGATCACTTCTCTCCTTCAATGAATTCAGCTTCTAATTCACAGAGATGTTGTTATCGCTTTCTCATTTTCGTATTCTCTTCTATAACAATTGAACAAACATGTCATATGGGACTCATCCTTATTTCTAAGGAAGAAGTCCAGGTGAATCTAGAGTAATAAATCTACATAACAAATGCATAGGAATTTAGCCTCGCAAGACTAGGAACAGTCCAAAAAATCAAGCTGTAGCAATTCTAAAGGTCTAAAAGTAGAAAACCATGCCCTTAGATTTTGAAATGATGTTCTGGTTTGTTTGACCCAATTGATAAGGCATCACAGAATTTTGACCGTTTTCAACTTTAACTTTGGCAAACCGACGAACCACAGGGGTCGTTTTTTAGGATAGTTTAGAAATCAGGTGCATCGCTTGCATGTCCAAGTCTTCTATGCCATAACTAACTAAATTGTCAACAGAAAAACTAAGCATTATGTCTAGGTTATGACATTATTGAGAAAGGTCTACTAGGTATGTATGTTCCCAAACCTTTTTCCAACAAATTAAAGTTTGTTATCATGCATGTTGCTAAATTCACAATAAGAGTCAATCAAAGATCACTCTTCTATTTTTATCACAAATCTGACTCACACTTAACAAGTTATAATGTAATCCTTCTACTAAGCATACATCTTCTATTGAATTTACCTTTTGCTTTGTCTCCAAAGCTCACTGTACCACCCTTTTTCTTTTCTAATCTGGTGAATTTCTTTCTATCACCAGTCATATGCCTAGAGTAAGCGCTGTCCATATGCCGCATTTCTATTTTCAGCTCACTCCTTAGGCACACCTGAAAAGATCATGCAAATATAGGTACCCAACTCGTATTGGGTCCTGGAGGGTTAGTGGTAACAAGTGTATTCAACTTACTATGATTTTTCTTTTTGTTAAGACTATCAGATTTTTGATGTTTCAAAGTCACAATATTAGAAATAACATTTTTCTTATTTGAAATATGATTTTGTTTTGAAATGCTATCATAACTAGAACTTGTATTTTTTTTAGAAAATGATTCTAAAATTGACTTTAGAATTCTAATCTCAGTTTTCAAAGATTTATTTTCAGAATTTAGATTTTTTACATTTTTTTTCAAAGTGTTTCAGATTTTCAAACAATTTATCATTACAATCTTTAAGATCTTTGATCTCTATGAAAAGATCTTTGCATGTAACTTCTTGATAAAAAGCATCTTTCAAATGATTACATTCAGTTTTTAATTTTCTGAAATCTTTCTTTAAAACTCTGAAATCTTTCTTTAAAACTTTATGCTTTTTAACAAGATTTTCAAATTCAGTGCATAGGTTATTATAAGTATCTAAAAGATCATTTTTAGATTTAGGTTCAAAAATACTTACATTGCTTTCTTCACGCTTTTGGCCTGTTGTATCTGCTTCACTACTTCTAGCTTTCTGTGTTGAAAACAAAGTGCTAATTTCCTTGGAGTTAGAATCGATAGTGGCCATTAGACAAATATTTGGAATCTTCTCCTGGTCACTTTGACTTTCAAATTTAGAATCGTCTGAGTCACTCCAAGCAGCTACAAATGCCTGCTTCATCTTTTCTTTTTTTGACTTCTTTTTCAGCTTAGGACAGTTAGGCTTGATATGGCCGGGCTTTTGGATATGGCCGGGCTTGTTGCATCATAAAAAACCACTTGAAAGGTTCTTTCTTAGACAGTGCTATTTTTAAGTGAAAAGTTCTTTTTTGATAAACTTTTTTCTGTGGCCCTTCCACTCTTTTATAAAACTTTTTGAATCTTTTAGGCAACAAGTGCTACTCATACTATCAAGATCAGAAGAACTTTCTTCACCTTCGACTACTTTCAAAGCCAGTCCTTTCTTTTTTCTTATCTTTCTATAGTCAAAAGAAGATTTCCATCTCTTCGAATTAAGTGCTCCTATCAATAATCATAAGTTAACGGAGTCTCTTGTAATTTCATAACAGTTTTCTATAGAATCCCATTTTTTAGTAGAATTCTACGGATTTTCTAACCAAGCTCATCTTCCGAAATTTCCTTTCCGAGAGTTCTCAAAGGATTAATATATTTGTGAATCTTAGAATTTAATCAGGCTATAGTCTTCATAGCTAAACATTCATATTTCTCTCAAAGGATATTAATTTTTGGAATTCATTCACTCGATCAGTACCCTCATAGCTAACTCTAAGTTTTTCCCAGACTTTTGTTGCAGATTTACATCCAGATACTTGTTGTGTATTCTGGTGGAACTAATGCACATGAAGAATATTGGATGGCTTTTGCGTTTAAGAAATAGATTCCAATCAACATCAGATATTCTCCTCTTCTGTTTTTCTAACTTTCACTTTTTCTTCAAATTTTCAATAGGAGCGAGGACCAGTAATAACATTCCTCTAGTAGTTTTATTGTCAACTGATTTTATAAAATTGTTCATTACGTTTTCCAGTAAAGAGTAATTAACCATTGAACAGTCGGTGGTCCTAGAAAATAGATTTGACCTTTTAAAGATGTAAGAGGAAATGGGGTTGCCCATGGGGATTTTCTCTCAAGCGGTTTAAGCTTAGGTAAAGTCAAGAGCCAAAGCTCTGATACAGAATTGTGGGTCCTCGTTTATAAATGGCACAACCCAAGAGGGGGTAATTGGTGTATTAAAAAAAAATGTAACTTAACTTTTCAAAAATAAAATCAAAATTCGTTTGCAAGTGGAAAAGAAAGCCATTTGCGAGAGTTAGTTATCAAGATTAGAAACTACTTCACAAAGCTTGATGCATAGTTTAGAAAGACTCTGTGAAAAGCAGCTATTGTGATTAGAATCGCTTGACAAATTTAGGCAATTTCAAAAACACTTTTTATGAAGGAAAAGTTATTGGCCATTTAGAAACTACATAAAGCTTAGACAAGTATGTAAAGATTTCGTGAAAAACATTATTGAATTGTAGAACTACTTCACAAAGCTTTAAGAATTAGAAAAACTGATTAAAGTTTCAAATTATGATATATATGAATAAGAAGAACAGATCAGAACCTTGGTATAATCACAATACAGAAATCTAGAGTTCTAAATGTTCAACAAAGAATAAAGTTTATTCAAGTTAGAACCATAAAATTCATTAACAACTTTGCATTTCTAAAAGCTTAACATTGTGTAAAAAAAATAAATCAAGAAGAACTTCAGAAAATGAAAGAAGATAAACACAACAATTTATAATGGTTCGGCACTAACTCCGCCTACATTCACTCCCCAAGACTCCTCTTGAGATCCTCCACTAATTTATCTCCTTTCAGGTAAGAGACAAATCAACAGTACAAGGCCAAAATAGATCATACTTTGATCTTACCCTTTGTCCCCCACTAGATATTTCCTAAAAGGTTCTAGTCAACCTCAACCCCTTTCTATTTTTTACAGAGAACAGAAACTCACATCAAGAACATTAGAATGCTCACACAAGGGAGAAGGTCCGCTTGATAACCCTATTCCACCTAGCTTTTCACCTAAGCTATTAACACAAAAGCTTTTCAAAATAAAAAGCATGTCTACAATAGAATTATAGAATCTATATAGATAAAGCGAAATGCAAATATAAAAGCACGAGAAAAGATAGAAATCAAAGTTTAGAAAATTGATTTAAAGAACATAACTGTTTTTCAGATGTTGTTGTAAAAATGTTTTCTTTTCTCTAAAAATATTTCAGTGAAAGTAAAAAGATGAAAGAAAATAAGAGGGTTAAGAGAGAGCTTTGAGAGATAAAAACCGTTTGATGCAATTAACTTATTCTTGAAATAATCAATTAACCTGGGTTTCTCACAAGAGGAAGGCGTCTTTTTTATAGAGGGATAAGATCCGTTTTAAGAAAGTGTGATTTTAGCTTTTTAATATGTAAGAATTTTTGACTTTCCCAAAAATGAAGATACACAGAGATCAATTTTATTTTGTTGCCAAAATGTTTTAAGTCAAAATCTTTTTTTAAGGTAAGTAAATAAAAGCGAAGATTTTGGACTTTTTATAAATATAATTTCCTAAAAAAAAGATATAGAAATATTTTCAAATATTTTGTTTACCAAAAAAATAATTTAAGACAAAATCTTTTCATTTTAGGAATGTAAATCAAAAAGATCAAGATTTGAACTTTTTTATTATTTAAGTGAATTTTCTAATAGCCTCGCAAAGCGGGCAATATTGTTAAGTTATAATCGCATGATTTTGCATGATTGTTGTGTTTATTTTTATATTTTACGTTTTCTTGTGTTGTTTTTTGTTTAAAGTTGTTTAAAGAAATGAATTTGAACAAGGATTGGAAGGCTTGTTTGATTCAAGTATTACTAAGTTTTAATTAATTTACTATGTCCAGCTAAACTCTTATACTAGGGATTTGATGTAACTAATTCCGATTCCAATTTATAAATATTAGATTTGTTTTTTTTGTTCTTGTTATAATTATTAATTGTGCCTTAAATAATTAGATTTTGTTTTTTCTTGTTCTTGATTTTATAATTTATTATTGTGCCTTAAAGCTTCCAGGCAGAATTTTTCCCCCTGGATTGAATATTTCAAATAATCACTATCGGGAGAAGGGTTCTTGATATGAAAAAGATAAAATAAATTACTTGGAAAATACATAACTTTGACGGCAGAAGCTACATATGGTTTTGACTCAAATGGGGGTTTTTCATAAGTTAAATGATCTTAGGTTATGAACTCAACAAAACAATCCATAAAACTTCAAAGATTTTAAAATTTATGTTTGATTTCACTATTGGAAGATATGTTAATTAGACTCGAATTAGAATAGCTAACAAATACATCGGGAGAGCTTCTGCCAGTAATTCCAGGGGTTTGTTTCTCTTACTTGAACCATTAAAATTGATTAATGAACTAATAGAATAAGTTGGATAGAAATTAAGTTAAAATTAAATTCCTAGTAAGTTTAAAATACCCTGATTTTTATCTCTTAAAATTTAATTGCTTATCACTTTCTGTTTTTATTTTCAAAATTTAATTTCCTTACAACAATTCCTTCTTATTGTCGTCTAAAACTACATAATAGGTTAACATAATTTTGGTAACTTGATATATCAATCCCTGTGATATCGATACCCTCCTTTACTCTATATTACTTGTTTGCCGATGTTCGTATACTTGCAAAAATCACTGTTCCAAGTTTTTTGGCGCCGTTGCTGGGGATTGGCGTTATCAATATCAATACAAATTACCCTATTAGTTAAGTTTAAGACATTCTTTATTTTATTATTCTCTTTAAGAATTACTTCAGGGTTTTATGCAAAGAAGATGGAGGAAGGACGTGACCCTCTAGTCCTTTGATCCAGAAATTGAAAGACTTATCGTAGGCACAATGCTGGCAAGAAGAGCACGGAGAAACAAAACCCGAACGACAAGCTAGACCTGGCCCAACGAAAACGAAAACTTAAATGAAAACTTAATTGGGCTACCAACTTCAAACATCCAGTCGTACCTTGCGAGATTACACAACACCTAATCTGAATGAAAGACAACCTCAAAAAGTAATTACAAGACCTAGGGTGGAAGCTAATATTTTGAGATTACAACCTGCAATTATCAATCTCTCCACCTCAATCCATATGGGGTTTGCCTAGCCTTGGCCACGGTCTCTGGAACCGGCGGTTTCCAGTTCCAAGAAAAATTGGAACGCCGAACGAAACCGAAAAAGATCCGGTTCCGGTTCCGTTTGAAACCGTCCCGGTTTTGATTCTGGTTCCGGTTCGATCCGGTTTTACAAAAATCGACGGTCCGATCATTTTCGCGGCGAATCGCATAATTTAAATTTTTAAATTTTGAAAAAAGACCGGGTTTAACACACACAAATTTATTTGAACATAAAAAAAATTAAAAAATACACCTAAAAAATTTTACCATTTTGAAAGAACCGGTTTAGAAAAAATTATTTGAACATAAAAAATTAAAAAATACACCCTAAAAAAATTAAAATACTTTAAATAAAATTTGTTTTTTTAAAGACTTAGAACTGTGAGTGTTGAACATATTATTTTTTTTTAAAAAAAATTTCAACTGAATTTTTTTTTTAAAAGTTTGAAACATAAATTTTAAAAAAAAATGGGCTTGAAACTTTTTTATTTTTATTATTTTAAACCAAAAATTAAGTTGCCCTACGTAATCCTCTTGGGGTTTAGAGGAATCAAAGCCCACGTAGTTCTTACTTACCTTATACCAATTTCACCCCTTTAACCTTATTCGCTATTTGCACCACCAGTTGGATGTTCCGTGAGGACCCATCATATAATCCAAATAAATTTCCATTTTCTTTTGGGATTTTCTTGGGCTCTTAAGTTCGGCTTGGTCAATCATCCACGCATGCTTGTGCTTTCTATGAAATCGGGTATCCATTACGAGAATCGTGTTTCATCAACTCTGTATTTCCCTCCTTGCTAAAAGCTTGTTCAACCACAACAGTGGAGACCGGAGCTCTAAATTTGTTTTGCCAGTAAAGAAAAGAATTGGAAAAAAGTTATTTGCGTTGACGACTCCATCAATCTAAAATTTGGAAATCAGTATCTGCATAATCATCACCAAACTCAAAAAGAAGTGTTAGATAATTATCAAATTCAGAAATAGACTGGATTCCCTTGTTCTTTTTTGTCTTTGTAGTAAAACTGTGTTTGAGCAACCCACCCAACACCAACTTACCCTATTGTGTTGGAAAATTGTTGTAATATTAGATTGAGAAGAAAGTAGAAAGTAGAAGTAAAGATACCTAGAAACTTGAATAAATTCAGTTATAAATTGCATAATTAATTTTGGTTTAACTTCATGCATTACTACATTTAGTATTAACAATTATCTTCTACATTCAAGATTTAATAACGTCATAATAAATGTCAAATAATCACAATAAAACATCCATTCTACATCTAGGATCAATACAATAGCAACAAGAGAAAGAGGTGTATATTTTTAAATAAGATAACCATTTTTTCATTGAAAAAATACAATCTTTTTTAATAAAATCATCATTTGAAATTCTTGGAAGTGCATAACAATATTAATACACATAGGTAAAAAATAAATTAGATGTGGGTAATAAACCCCACTAAATTTATAAGTAGATCATT
>NW_023591330.1:1039532-1061115 GCF_014843425.1 Jatropha curcas | reverse complement strand
ATTCTACTGGATTCGAGTAGGAAACGGATTTTATGTACAATGAGATACACGTTACACCGAAGATACCCGTTATTGTGATTAATATCCTTTTAAATAATGAGAAGAAATACACGAAGAGAGGATTTTTGAGATGGATATAATATAATATGGGGCTCAAGTATATCCGTACAAATGTGACGGTAACCCTTATACCTGAGTCTTAACACTCTCTGAATAATTAATAAATATTCAGATGAGTATGTTCTCTCTTGTCTGAATAAATAAGAAAAGAAAATAAGCGCACTACATGCTCTCAACAAGAGTGTGTTTTTATACTCCTCAGTTATAACCGTCCTTAAGGTAGATAATAAAATCATTATATTATAATTGACATTTTGTCTGGTTGTTTGTCATAATTCACCGAACAAGAAATAACAAAGCTTCTCGTAAACCGTTTTTTTGTCTTCCATTATGAAATTTGAAATAACATAAGAACATTACTTTTAAGTATATAATTATAATATTTTATTAATGTGATAATATTGTTCGAGAGTTAACTTATGTGATTATGCTCTATTATGGCTCATATGTATTAGATGATACTGAAATAATTTTACTACTGGTTAAAACTATAATATTAATGTAATATATTTGGTTATACTCAAAGACACTAGTAGGCTCAACTAGTATGCATCCTAGAATCAAATATTCCTATAATTCCCAGTTCGCTGTAATTTATTGCGAACTTCATTTGATAGAGTATAAAGAGGGTGTTAGTTTGTAAGTTGTATGTTATTTTTTAGAATAGTATTTTTTTATTGATTTTCTCAAAGAATAGTATTTTGCTTATTAATATTGAGTAATACGAATTTATCAAAGGTATACTGATGAATAGAGTCAATTTTCTATTTTAACATGTTCATAAAAATATATTAGGGTATAGTTTGAGTTGAATGCTGAATCCATTTAAAATTAGAATTAATATTTTAACTTATCCATAATAGATCAATTTTCTATTTTAACATTTCAATAAAAATATATTAGGTATAGTGATTGAATCTGAATCCATTTAAAAATTAAATAATATTTTAACTTTATCCATCAATTATATAAAGTCCCATCACTTAATATTTTTATTCTTAATTTTATTTATAATTTATCTATGTATTTTTATATTGCAAATACTATCCTTTAAAATATGAATTTAAATCTTTATTTTGGCTCTATCAAGCATTTATAGTAAAAGTAACAATAAAAAGTCTTAATTTTGATGTTGTGATGTCAATGTATTTTAATCTATATTAATTTATTTTTTTCATCCATAGTAATTCATTTTTTGGCCATTAATAAATTGTTACTAATTTGATGTATAAACAAAATATTTATTTATCTTTAAAATAATAACAAAAAAAAGTATTAGTTTCAAAAAATATTAATCTAAATGATGTTTAAACGGATTCAAATTTGGATTATTAAAATTTTGCAAGTACCCTACTGGATATAGATAATAAAATAATTAACAGATTTAGATACAAATAATTAAATAGATATTTAAAGATATTTTTAATAGGTATGGTTAATATAATTTTAAACGGATACAAATATAGATAATTTAAAATTCATAAATATCCACCCGCTCCCATCCCTACATCTGAGGCACGTTTTTCCTAATCTTTATGTTTCTCTGCTTGTCAAAGAGGTATAAAAGTCAGTAAAGTCATCCTCAATGAGTTGTGATAAAAAAAAAAATTACAAATTAACATTTAATCCTTAAAATTTAGTCATCTATACCATCTCATTCCTTTGTAAAGCCAATTAAACATGAGCTAAAAAAAAAAAAAGAAAAACATTTGAAAATCAACATGCAAGCCATAATTGCAGAGATATATATCTGGAAGTTATATCTATAAATAAACAGGATGACACTTCTTACATTATTTCAAAAAGAAACGAAAAAACGACAAAACAACTGTATCCAGCTTCTATATGCTGGTTCATAACGTTGGTTAGCCTGCTAAAGTATGATCTAATCTATGTTGTGAAAGCCTGGTAGAAGAGAGGTAATGAACCCAAATACAATCATCTGAATCTCCTTCACAATTCCCCACCAGTTACCACCATTAACTCCTCTGGGTTCTGCTACATTTCCATTCTCGTTGGCCTGGTTACCATCCCCTGCAGCACGATTTTCATTATCAGCTCCAGCTTGCCCCTCTGCAACAGGTTGTCAAACAAACCAATTATGAGTAATTACTGAAACTCAATTAAAGCCTTCAATCCCAAACTAATTAGGGTCATTTTATATGATTTTTCTCCTTATTCCATCTGGTGTAAATCTGCATTGACATAAAAATGCTGTAGGAATAATTCCTATAAGAACGATCATAACATACTAATTTGGGACTCCTTTCAACTTCAGTTAGCTTTCTTTTGTAAATACCATCCAATCTGTTGATTAGAGAACCGAAAAACCGGAAGGAAGTGAAATTCTACATATTCATGAGAAAAAAAAAAAGATACCATCAATCCACCTAACACATTAATATTTGTGACGCTATACAAAACCATTTTTATCTCAGTCCAATTTGTCTAGATTGACAATAATATCAGAGCACAATAGCTGAGTAGACACACAATCGGCGACATGTTGAAAATAATAGTTCACTATTCAACTAAGCACATTAGATAACAATAATATAGCATGATATTTACTGGTTCAACACAAAAAACACTGGGCCATTCATAAGGGAGGAAGAATGGCTATTAAAACTATTTTGCACTTACCAAATTGCAGTCAATTTTTTGATATAATTAATATGGCATATGTTAAGGCTGGCAAATGTTATTATATGCATAAGATTCGACTGGTTAGCAATTTGAATGAATGGTAGAAAGGGAATCCTTCCTCCTGCAGCACTAGAGAACCTAAAAGCTAGTCCAATATGGACCAGCTTTAATAATGTGTGTTTTTTTCCAGGGTACAGAAACATTTTTAAATTGGAGCAAGGGCAATAATGAACAGATGCAAACTTCATAATGTCTTCACGATATGCACTCAATAAAAGGAATAAAACAAAAGGCAGAGAACAATATATTCTAGGTATCCTTCAGGAAATAGAAAGCACCTGCTAAAGCAACATTCTCATTCTGCCTTGCGGCAGCAGGAACATTGTCCGCTCTAACAACAGGCCTGGGTGGACGTGGAGGTTGAGCTGCTCTTTGCATGCTCTGCGAGAGCCATTGTACTAATGGTGTGAGAGCTCCAGTTTGATATCTGCAACAATCCAAATTTGCTAAGTTAACATCCATTCATATGAACAATGAGAAAGGCAGAGGCATAGCTGCCTCTTCATGAGTGGGGTCATTTGACCATGATCATATAGGAGAAGATGCAGTAATCCACCATGATCATATGTAGATAGCCTCTATTAGCCAAATATATCATCAAGCAAATAATTTTAGTTTAATTATGGATAGAAATATCATATATTTGATATAATCCTATATCTCAGGCCATGTTTACCTCCATTGCCCTTCCCCCTCCCTTTATTCCTACCCTTCCCACCTTTTTCAATGTGTAAAGAAAATCTTCATAGTGCACACAATCAATAGTTGCTAAAGGCATTTGCCTGACACAGGCCTCCCGAGTGACATGAGGTGCAAAGTATAAGAAGACAACTAATTCTACATAAGACAAGTATCAAAATAAAAGCATAAAAAAAATTCTAGCATCAATAATTTTGAAATCCAAAAAAAAAAAAAAAAAAAAAAAAGACAAGTAGTCAAAATAAAAGCATAAAAAAATTCTAGCATAATAATTTTGAAATCCAAAAAAAAAAAAAAAAAAAAAAAAATAGTACTGCTTTAACAATATCGCCATATTCACTAAATTGGAATGATTAAAAAAAAAAAAAAAAAAAAAATAGTACTGCTTTAACCAATAATCCCATATTCCACTAAATTGGAATGATCTCTAATATAGTAAGAGTTAAGAAACAGCTGGAACTGAAGAATGTGTTTCTGAGGTTTCATGATTAGCCATGGAAGGATGGTTAAAGGGTTTACCTGTGTATTGCATAAATATGGTAACCATCCTAAGATTGGAAGGGATTCAGGAAATGATTCACCCAAATCAATTGATTGTGTATTATGCATTCGTGGTAATAATCTTAAGATTTGGGAATGATTTGCTCCAATCAATCGGTTGACTCCTAAGTTTCAGGCATGATTTGCTCAGAACAATTTGCTGACTAGCAGAATATTGAATTGTATACTCATGGGAATTATCCTCAAATTTAGGACTCGATTTACCTTGATCGATTAGTTGACTAGGTTATGATCTTTTTTCTAGAAACTTATTCCAAAATGCACAGGAACCATATATCCATAAACATCGAGCACAAAGCAATCATAAATCAACTTTACTTGTAAGATACTTACAAATAGACAAGTGAAGCAAAGAACACGAGGACAACTAGTCTTTGCCTCGATCCATCTTGGTTGAACAAAAAGATCACAGCTGCTAGTTTAAGTATAAGTAACAAATCAAGCTGAAATGCAATCTGAAATCTCCTCACAACAACTTGTCTTTGAGGTGCAGGCTGTTGCTGCTGTTGTGGCTGTTGTCCCCCTTGCCCGTGATCACTGACTGCCCCAGCATCATGAGTCGACCTGCTGTCAAAGAAATGGTTGTAGCAATTAATCAATTGCTTCAATATCTAATCTGTAGTAAATCGCTACTCCCTGTATGGCATGATTATAGTATGTATTTTGTTTCACTCCCTACAAAAAGTAACCAATTCCTAACCAAAAGAATTGGAAAAAAGTGGTTGGAGCAGCACTAAAGTATGTGCCACCACAAAATTGGATATGAAAACCATTCAGGAAGTTCCAAAGTTATCTTTCAAAGAGCAACATGAGAACCCTATGTTGGAAATCATATTTTCCAAATTTCCAGCTGAAGTTTCTAATCAATCTATTAGTCTCCAAATTGGATCAATTACAGCAAAGTTGAACTTCTTTGAGGTGGGATTTATTCTACAATCTTTGAACTGTGTAAGTAAATCTTAGAGTTGTAACTCTAGGAACTTACTTCCTGTGTCATTCACTGATGAACTTTGAGATATTTTTCTCTGTGTTGAATTAATTATTAACAAAGCCAGTCTCTTCCACAGCAAATGGGCCAGTTGGACACTTACCTATTCAGAATATCATTTACATTATATCGTCATTTGGTACTGCAACAAGTTTCTCTTTCAATCCATCCTTATTAACTAAACACCATGCAAGTCCAAAAATACAATGCTCGACAGATTAACATCCACACTACTCTTCCCTACCATTATCAATATAGTACAACTTAACCTCTTTTTCATAAAAAGAGAAAACAAAAATAGAAATAAAATACATCCTAATTTTAACTGAATTATCACTACGCTTCATCGTGTAAAAATGATAAAGAAAGCACCTCTTAAGCTCAATTCAATATTTCATTAATGATTGATGATTGGAAAAGTAATAAACTGAGTTTATCAAGTCTAATGCTTAAAACTACAAGTAATCCAAAGGCTTTTGCGGCACATAAAAATTCTTATGCAACTCTAATGGGAAAAAAAATAGCAAAATGGTCAGGCATAACAACTAGCATTCGTGTATAACAGAAACTTACGTGGGTATATTGTAAGTAAGAGGAACGAGGGTATTTGATGGAAGTCCGGCAATTGGCCCCATAAATGGTGGAACAGGCACTGCATAAATGCCAGCTCCGCGATTCATTTCTTCCTGAGTTTGTATAGAAGTTAACCCTGGTACCAGTGCAGGGTATACAATTGGATACATCTGAAAATCCCCATATGGGTATGCTTGAAAACCAGAGAATGCCTGCACCTAAGATTAATAACATACTAAATTAATGATTCTAGAACTGAACAGAAACAAAACCCTAAAAGAATTTTAACGACCATTCCATTAACCTGAACAAATACAATAAAATAGAGTGGGAAACGCTAAGATTTGATAAATTAGCCAAAGGGGTAAAATTTAAGGGAAAAAAAGGAAATTAAAAGAAAAACCAATCAAAAGAGACTGAGATTGCAATTGGAAGAGAAGAAAAACCTGGGGTTGCTTGTTGAGGTTGTCATGAGACGAACTTTGAATAGTAGAAGATTGATTAGAGCTAGACGACACCGTATCGCTTTGTTCCGCCATTATTCACAGATCAAATAGAGGAGGAGTTCGAGAGACTCTCTATCTGCAAAGGAAAAGAGAGTTTCAGATTGTTCAGTTGGAAAAATGTTCAACTATATTGGACTATATACAATCCGTTTTCATTTTTCCTTTGTTTGCCAATAGTTATATGCCACGCCGACGTTTTGACGTGAAAATTGACAGAACAAAGGCAGCAATATATAATAACATTAGTTATTTTTTAATAATATTCATTTTGGCTCTAACTCGTGAGCATTATATAATTTAGGACCGACGGCGGCTCAATTCGGTTTGGTTGAATATAATAATCGACTCAAAAGTAAAATGGACCCTAACAAAAATTATAGTTAAAAAAAATTAAAATTAAATAAAATTATCAAAAAATTTCAAACTAAATCAAATTTTAGGTTGGGAGTTTAGTTTAATTTGATTTGATTCGGCGTGACGTTTTAAACAATTTGAAAAAAATTAAATTAACTTGCTCGTCCATTTGGTTAACAAAAAATAAGATTAACATTATACTGAATATTGAAAATTAATTAGTACAAACTATAACATAAAATACACATGTTTTTAAGTAGTTACCGAAAGTTACTAAATTAATTTTTTTTTTATATGTTTAAATTGTTCTAGCATAACAAAATTATATATTCAATAATATGTTAACTTAGCAATTTATAAATATAAAATTTTAAAGTTTGATTTAATTTTACATTTATTATTAAAAATAGGGAAAAATATTATTTCGTCCCTGAGGTTTTACATAATTAGTTAAGTAGTCCTTGACATTTATACATATATTTATAACATCCCTGAGATTTGCCACCGTCATATTAATTGGTCTTTCCGTAAAAAAAATACACTTTTTCCGTTAATTTTGAGAAGAAAAGACGAAATTATCCTTTGGAAAGTCTTTCCGTAAAAAAAATACACTTTTCCGTTAATTTTGAGAAGAAAAGACGAAGAAATGTATCCTTTGGAAAATGCAATTATTTCATCCCTGAGGTGTTTGTCATAATTATTAAGTAGTCCTTTACATTGATACAAATAGTTTTATAATTCGCTTGAAGTTTACTTCGCATCATATTTAATTGGGTCATTCCATAAAAAAAAATACGACTTTTTCCGTTTAATCTTTGCAGTGGAAAAAGATGAAAATCTATCCGTTTATAAGTTTTTCATTTAGGATTATTATTAATCCCTTTCCTCTAAGTACTTAAAACTTCACATTGTTCACCATCATTTCTACACCCGAATGCAGGTCTTCATTGCACCACGCGTGTCAATAAAACTATCGATCTCCATAACCGATCACGCCAATAACTAAAACCCAGCACCAAACTATCAAGCCATGCATCAAGCCATCATCACCCTTCATCCATTTATCTCTCTCTCCTTGATTAGAGGATTTAGGTTAGTTTGGTCATTCTATTAAAAATTAACAGCAAAAAGTGTTTTTTGGACTACTTAAATAAGTATGGCAAATCTCAGCGACGAAATAATTATTTTCCCTTTTAGTTTTGATAGTGATCTGGTTATGGAGATGATACTTGACAGAGACACAGTAGTGGCAATGAAGACCGCGTTGGGTTGAGGAAGATCGTGAAAATGTGAGTTTGAGGTTTTTTAGAAGAAATGGATTAATAATAATGTCAATGAAAACTTATAAAGGATAATTTCGTCTTTTCCGCTCAAAATTAACAGAAAAAGTGTATTTTTTTATGAAGTGTATTTTTTTTATGGAAAGGACCAATTAATTGAACGGAAGAGTAAACCTCAAGGGACGTTATAAATATTTGTTTAAATGTAAGGGACTACTAATAATTATGGAAACCTCAGGGATGAAATAATTATTTTCCAAGGAATAAATTTTTCCAAAGGATAATTTCGTCTTTTCTTCTCAAAATTAACGGAAAAAGTGTATTTTTTTGACGGAAGGACCAATTAATATAACGGTGGCAAACCTTAGGAATGTTATAAATATATATATAAATGTCGAGGACTACTTAAATAATTATGTAAAACCTCAGGGATGAAATAATAATTTTCCCTTAAAAATATAAAAAACTATTGTTTTGCTCAGATTTAATTTATGTATAATATATACTCATCTATTTTCCATTTTGAAATTTCTATAAAATAATTATATAGTTTACTTAATCAATATGAAATTATTGCTTAATACTTCCAATACCAACTTATTCCATAATTTACTATCAATATAAATTATTCAATACAAAAAAAAAAAAAAATTCCATGTAAGAAAATTGAAGTAAATTACTTATCATTTAAAAGTTTAAACATAAATACATATAACGGTTTGGTTTGGTTTGATTTTGACCGATTGTGACCTTAAAACGGTAAATCGACTTAAAAACTTAGTGAGTTTTTAAATTTTATAAAATCAAATCTCATCATCAATTTTAAAACTGCGATTTTAAATCGGTTTGGGTGGTTTAGGTGGTGTGATGAACACACCTAATATAACACACATCTAATATTAAAACTTGAATATAAACTTTTTATTCATCAAATGAATGAAAAAGATTATTATCAAAAAGAATAAATAGTCATTTAAAATTATATATATTATAATATATATACTATATATATATATGATATGAAAGTTGAAAGCTGAAATAAAGAGAAGATTCAACGCTCTCTTTTTATCCAACTCTCTATTTTTTTTGTTTTAGAAATATTTAAAACTTTTATGCATTGTGATTGAACAACTTAAGTATTTTAACTAATATTTTCTATAAATTATCCATATTAAATTATTTAAATGGTTAAACTTTATCTATGTATAATAATAATAATTATCTATATATAATAATAACTATTATTATCTCATGGTATTTGAGTTGTATTTAAATACACTAGAGCTGCTCCAGCAAAATTTATAGTTGTATTTAAATATGAGTAGCAATTTAAATATTATTACGTTGTATTGTTGTTTATGTTTATGGGTAGCTAGACTTCTCTATTTTTCTGCATCACCTTGGTTTAATCCATTATTCAATGTTTTTTAGCAGGAAGTGGTAAAGACGATGTCAGCTTATCTCAATGCTCTAACCCTAGAAATCAAGACAAAGCCCCAACGGATCTGTTTTCTCTTCGGTTCCTTTGAAACATGAGTTAGTTGATTTTACGGTTAATTTTTATTATATTTATTTTTTTAAATTGGAAGATAAAGACAGACAGTGAGCAAAAACTTGCTAAGAAAAGTTTTAACGATAATAGAATTAACGTTGTGTTTAAATTGTTTAAGTCTAACGAGAATAGAATTAACGTTGTATTAAAATTGTTCGAGTAATACACACTTTATTATTTAATTTACTTTTCAAGAATATAATTAATTGTTCGAGTAATACACACTTTATTATTTAATTTACTTTTCAAGAATATAATTTCTTCTATTAAGTTTTCTATTTGGCCATCTATGATGATAATCTTCATATGTTTTTTTTTAAAAAAAATATTTTTTTTGTTTGTTTATTTAATTATTTTGATAGATATAGTCATATTAAATTTTATTTTATTTTTTTTGAATTTCGAAATATGAAACAACTTTAGTTACAATATTAATTTGAAAACACTTGCTTAGATCTAATATTTTAATCTATCTAAACGGAATAAAATAAAAGATAATGCTTCTAAAATGTCAAATTGGGATATCAAAAACTTTATCAACTAAATCAACTAAATATTATCAAATAAATAATTTTCTTCTTTGTTTTAGTATGAAAATGAAAATAAAAACACTAGATAATTAATAAAAAAATAACTAAATAACTAGATATTAATAAAAAATAACTAAACTTTAGTATCAATTTTTTGATTATTAAATTTAATCCAATTTAAAAGCTTACTTTGTTATGATATTGCAAACAGTATCACAATTATTATTATTTACAAATTATTTTTATATTTACCATTATTAATTATTTCAAAGAAGATGTTTGATTATTCTACCAAATAATTTGATTATTCATAATAATTTATCAAAAATTATAATATAATCAATCACAATAGTTAACAAAATAGTATTTAAATACTCGTGCGAAGCACGTTTTTTCGGCTGGTGTATATATATGAAAGCTGAAACAAAGAGAATGATTCAAAAAGTTGTCTTTGTTCAGCATTCTATTTTTCTTTTCTTATAAAATTTTAAGTTTTTCTTATTTTCTGTATTTTGATTGGTCAATTCAAATAATTTTTTAATTTAATATTTAGTATTTAATAGAATATTGATAAGTTTTCGAAACCTAATCCAACTAATAAAATTTAAAAATTAATATATTATAATAATAACCAACACTTATAAAATTTAATCTTATCCATCTAAAATTATTTGGCTATATATTCTCTCTCCATTCAATCTCAATTCTCATATCACTTTATATTCATCCATTTTTATTATTTTCGATTAATTTTATTTTGTATTATTTTACTCCTTTCGTGTTTTTCTTTCTTTCTCGATTATGTAATCATCAGTTTGCTACTAGGCTAGAATACACAAGTTCTTGGAGAAGGCAAAAAGAAAAAGGAAGAAAAGCACTGAATACAAAACAAAGCAAAATCCAAAAACTGGGAACTTGCTAAAAAGCAGAAGAAACTGAGGAGAAAATTCACTAAACCGATGAAAAATCAAAAGGTTCATCAAAGTTAGATGATCAAAGTTTTGGACGTTACATTAAATATATTAAATATATAATATATATATAGCTTATATATATATATATAAGTATCTACAAATTAAGACATTATGATATATATCTACAAATTAAGACATTATGAATATATTCTATTGTTGCATTAGATTTATTATTTTTTAATGGTTGAAATGACAAAATCATAATTAACTACAATATTATTTGCTCTTAATCAAGAAAAATATTATTAGAAAAATATTAAAATTGTTTTGAAAAATGTTTTGCTAAATTAAACCAAATTAAATCATTTAAAATTAATGGTATGATATTTGATTTTCTTTTAACGATTTGAACCTTTTAATAGAAACTCTTAATTAATTATTATCTATATCCTCGATCATGCTGCTAACAAGGCAAGTAACAATACTCAATTAAACGTCTATATGAATTCCTAGATTTGATTCATCAGATGAATAATATTTAATTTTACTCCAATATTTCAAATAATGAACAAAATAAATATATTCTACCTCAATGTATCAAATAATTAACAAAACAAAAATGTATATAAGCTTTATGAGTTGTTAAATCATTTTTAATATATATATCTATACTATATATTAATGTAATGTAAGAATGAGAGAGGAATAATGAGAGTACATATACTAATTTTAGAAATCTTAAAATATCATTTTTGATAATTGATAGTAATAATTTGAGTTTATTAAATACCTTGAGTTTTTAATAATTGATAAATTAGGATAGTAAATTATTAATCAATTGAGTTTTTTTAATAAGGTTTTATTAATTGATTAATAAATTTTATTATTATATTATTATAAAATTATCCAGTTTACTTTGATTCTAATAAAATAAAATATTATTATTTAAAAATTTTAATTCAATTGGTTAGCTAAATTTAACTAACGATTGCTATATGTAAAGTTGATATAATGAAAAGTAAGTACTCACGTTTTACAAACTATCATATGAGAAATTATATTAAAAAAAATTTATAAAATTTATTTGATTAGCGAGAATTTACAACTATCATATAACAAAGAAATTATATTAAAAAATTTTTATAAAATTTATTTGATTAGTGACAAACAAATGGAAATATATTATATTATATTACAAATTTAATCTCATTCTAATTATGATATCAATATATTATTTTTATTATATTAATATTATAAATTTAATCTCATTCTAATTAGGAATTTGTCCTGTATCATACCACTATATATATATTTAGTTTTAATATGTCCTATATCGAACGGGTGAGCTGCTTAAGTCCGAACTGGTGGACTGCTTAAACTTGAACGTGTGGACTGCTCAATTCCGAACTAGGTGAGCTGCTTAAGCTCAAATGAGGAATTGCTTAAGTCCGAACTGGTGGACTGCTTAATAAGTCCGAACTGGTGGACTGCTTAAACTTGAACGTGTGGACTGCTCAAGTCCGAACTAGGTGAGCTGCTTAAGCTCGAACGAGTGAACTGCTTAAGTCCAAATTGGAGGACTGCTTAACTCTAAACTGGTGGCCGAACTGGTGGACTGCTTAAGTTTGAACTAGGTGAGCTGCTTAAACTCGAACTGGAGGACTGCTTAAGCCCGAACTAGGTGAGCTGCTTAAGTTTGAACGGGTGGACTGCTTAAGTCCGAACTAGGTGAGCTACTTAAGCTCAAATGTGTGGACTGCTTAAGTCCAAACTGGTGGATTGCTAAAGTCTGAAATGGTGGATTGCTTATGTCACACCTGTAAGATGTGGTATGTCGCTCGTAGGGGTGGCCAAAATCTGGTTTTTGGAACTCGAACCTTCGGTTCCGGTTCCACCAATTTTGGAATTGTGAACTGGCGGTTCCAGCTCCAGTCAGAACCGACGGTTCTAGTTTCATCTGAAACCGGTCAGAACCGTTCAAAATCGGCCAGAACCGGTCCTAAACCGGCCGGAATCGTCGAAAAACTGGTCTATTCTCCGGCCTAAACCGTCGATTTTGGAACCATTGAGGAACTGGAACCGAAATCAGAACCGTTCGGTTCCGAACCCTAGCCGAAACCGTTAATTTTCGGTTCAGTTTCGGAACCGTAGCCACCCCTCGCTGCTCGTAATATGTTCGGTTCCGAACCGTAACCGAAACCGTTAATTTTCGGATCGGTTCCGGAACCGTGGCCACCCCTAGTTGCTCGTAATATGTTTATCAAGCACTTAGTCTATATATGAACTCAATAAATATACTACAAGAAACTTAGCTTTTCATATTGAAAATGCATGTGTGGTAATAATTTCAAACAATTGAAAATGCATGTGTGGTAATAATTTCAAACACTATTTGAAACATTTTAGATATTATAAGACTCACTTTTATAAAAATCTCGAACTCAACAAATTCTTTTATAAAAGATATAAACATTGCACTATTTTATACATTATACAAATTCCAATAAAGTTATTCATAAGGTAATGGCTTCATCAGTAGCTTACCCTTAGAAAGATGTAGAAAGATGTAGAAAGAACTCAACACTCTGTCGAACTTACTCTTCTATTTCTCCTTTCTTTTGTCCGACAATAGTATAGAGAACAATTATTACTAAGCATAAGGCTTAGTGGTGCACTATATAAATTATACAATATATATAATAATCCACCATTAGATATTTAAGATATTTAAGTGTGAAAAATAAATTTTAACATTACCACTTTCAAGGTCAATGCTTATCATTTGCTTTCTGAAAACAAATCAGTTAAATAGAAATAACAAGTAGTCATATCAACTAAATCACATTCATTTGCTTATAAAAAATAATCAACTTATATGGATATATTATGTCATAACAATATGTTTAATCAATAGTTTTGTCTCTACAGCTTATGCAGACTTAATGTGTAGGCCATCAGTATCTTATAAGCTCATCAAGACAAAGATATCTCAACCTTAATCTGTGATATGAATATCAAAATCGCAACCTCATTTAAGAGGGAACAATATCATTTGCAATATCATTCATTGCATATGCATATCAATCACAATATCAACTTCAACAAATGAAATGATATCGGTAGGGTAATAACCATATCATAATATCAACTTCAACAAGTGATATCAGGTAATAACCATGTCATGCGTATACCATGTCATGCATTTAGCCGTGAGACTTTTAAAACATCTCACATTATTAAATCAATCATTAGCCATAATGAGCAGCATTTTCATTTTGCTCAAACATTTCTATATCCATTCTTTCAAGATCATCCCTCCATTTTTCCATTCAAATGAGCTACTTTGAAAATTCATTTCCAACTATTTATAAAAAACATTAAACATTAGCTCTTTATATGTTAAAAATACATTTAAACTATAAACTTTAGCATTCCTTTCTTTATAACAATCACAATTGCAATAATCACATTTGAATTCAATTTCATTTGATATAAACGATTTTGATAAATAAATCAACTTTTTCTCTTGTAAAAAAAAAGCTCATAAAATAGTAAGGTCTTAGGCCATATTGCTTTTAACTTGTAACTTTTCATAAAATATTTTCTTTAAAACTATTTTTACTTATCACTAAAACAACATAAAGTTATTAGATATAGTGCACTAACCTAAATTTGGATTTCTTTAAAACTATTTTACTTATCACTTAAACAACATAAGTTATAGATATAGTGCACTAACCTAAATTGGAAGGCTCTCCTAGCCTTACTCCTCTTTTATTAACTTATCTTCCAATTCTTTCCTCTCAGATACTATAGCATGAAATTAGTATTCATATTAATTCCACACTACTCAATAAACACACACATACTATCATAGGAATGTAAATTAAGTATTGAAATGTATTATTCATGATTTTTCTTCAATTTCACTATGCTTAGCCAACTACCATATGACTTTAATTTAGGCATGGATTTTTCATTTCGCATACTTAATCACATTCTAGAAACGTTAAAATAACAACTAAAATAATGAGACATAATAACATATTAAAAGTATGCTAAAGTCTCTACAAACTAGTGGAATACAAGGTTTCTATCAAATGAGTAGCCCGCCTTCCTTTGGCTATATCTCTAGTTTCTTAAATCCATTTATCCTGAAATTTTAACAACATCTTCCTCACATCCTAGGATACTCCCATATAAAATTTCATGAGTTTTGGAGCTCATTTGCATAGCTAAATAACCTAAATACAGTACTTGATTTTCAGTCAACCTTTCCACTAAGCGACCTGCATTCATTTAACTATAACTCCATTTCTCTTCACCCATTGCAGTAGCCTTTTACCACAGCCTTTCCAATACCCTAAAATAGTTCTCTGTAAAAATTTCATAATTTTCAGAGCTTATTTATTTATTTAACCAAGTCCATCTTAGTGACAAAATTTCAGGATGTTCAATTGTAATAGACTTAAGCAATAATTTACCTTAAGCATTCTTAACACCTCCACCACTAATTCATGTATAACAACTCTTGTAAATTAAATAATCATCTTTCATTACCAGAATATCTAATCTATAGAATATCAATCAAATGGTTAAAATTAACTAATTTGGTCAATCATGCAAACTTGACATCAAATTCATACTCAACCATTCTCAATCATCTTAAAAACAATTTTAATCGCTTTATCTTCACCAAGTCAGCAACAATAAGCAAGAATTTCATACCAAAGTTCATGAAAATCAAAAATTAAACCATGAAAAAGAAAGAGGAAGAGAAAATAACTAACCTCTTCTTAAAAATCACTTGAAAATTCCTTTGAAAATCATGCACTTTAAGCTTGTCCTTAATAATTTTCTCTCTCTTTTCATGGAGCTTCGACCATGGATAGTAAAAATGAGTAAGAGGTGCTTGATGAGTCATCTTAAATAGGTGACAATCAAAACCCTTTCATGGTAATTTCCTCCATATCCTTTAGTTGTCTTTTTGCACCTTAATCATTCCTTTGTTCCTCTTTTCTTACAATTGCATCTAAATCTTTTTGATTACTTTATTTTAGTCCCAATTAGGTCTAAACCAAGTCTATTTAATAATCTCAGTCATGTTTAAGCAACATAATACTAAAATTACCAATTTTCAGGACTTCCGGGTAAAATTGTGCTTTACTGGAAAATCATTCTTTTTTAAGTTATTTTCAATTTCCTTTAATCTTTCAAATTGCTTCATAAATACTTTATTTTCGATTTTATTAATATTAATACCCTCTAACTATGATGTTTCTCGTCGTTCACAATTTCTTAAATTACTCGAATAATCAAAATACTGAATAAGTTAAGGAGCTTCTCATGCTAGCTTCGCATCATCAAAGCTTAAGCTCATTTAATATTCTTCCACTTTGATTTTTTATAATGAAATTGGTTTCCATTAAACATCATATCTTATAATTAATACTTCCTCGTTAACAAATTAAAGTAATTCCAATTATTCTATCCTTCCGAATAGCAATAATTACCATAGTAATCTGAATACTCGAGAATATTAAATTGGGGATATTATAACTTAAGTCTGAACTGATGGACTGCTTAAGTTTGACCAGGTGAGCAGCTTAAGTCTGAACGTGTGGACTGCTTGTGTCCAAACTAGGTGAGCTGTTTAAGCTCGAACGGGTGAACTGCTTAAGTCCGAACTGGTGGATTGCTTAAGTCTGAACTAAGTGAGCTACTTAAGCTCGAATTGGAGGAATGCTTAAGTCCAAACTGGTGGATTTAAGAAGTCTGAACTGGTGGACTGCTTAAGTCTGAACTAGGTGAGCTGCTTAAGCTCGAACGTGTGGACTGCTTAAGTCCAAACTAGGTGAGCTACTTAAACTCGTACAAGTGGACTGCTTAAGTCTGAACAGATGGACTGCTTAAGTTCGAAGTAGGTGAGCTGCTTAAGCTCGAACAGGTGGACTGCTTAAGCTTGAACATGTGGACTGCTTAAGCTCGAATAGGTGGACTACTTAAGTTCGTACTGATGGACTACTTAAGTCCAAACTGGTGGACTGTTAAAGTCTAAACTGGTGGTCTGCTAAAGTCCAAACTGATGAATTTGGCAAGAGAATAAAGATTTTCAAAAACTTTTAAGTAAAAGAAATCTTAAGGAAAAACATAACACATCATGCTTTCTGAAATTTTTCCAAGGCATGATATGTTAAGTGAAAAAACCTTAGATTATGTTTATTACTTCACCTTAGAACTTTGCACTTTATTTTGTGGAAATACAATGAGCCTTCTTCAGATTGTCTGCATTCCATGTTCGGGGTAGTTTGACTCCTAAGGTTAGATGTCTCCTTGGCTCCACTTTCCATTTGGTAAGTTTGCCACTGGTGCTGGGCTTAGCTCCAAACTTTCTGTGGGAATGTCAAAAGGTTGATGTTCATCTTGTATTGTGTATTTTTTTTATCTGGCATTCACATTATAGGCAGGGCAATGGGTATCCTTTTGAGTGAAACCATGTATGCTTCCCGAGCCATCTTCTGATCTCCCCTTACTTCAACAACCTCATCATTATTGACGCGGAACCCAATGAAAATAAATTTCATGAACTCAATGACAAGTTTTGGAAGAGATCAAAGATCTAGATTAAACTCCCCTCTATGGCACCCAAAGCTAAGGTTTTGGAAAAAGAGATCAAAGATCTAGATTAAACTCCCCCTCTATGGCACCCAAAGCTTAAGAGCAAGAACAACGCAATAATAGAGTAAAAGAATAAGATAAACGCCAACAAATGGAATTGATAAAGTTTACCTTGATTCTTGATGGCAATTAGAAGAATGCAATCTCAACACTCTCTCTAAAGCAAACACGCCTAAGCATGAAGAAGAGAATCTCTTCCCATTGATTAATTCATTAATTGTTGATTAAGCTTGAAAGTTAACAAAATAACAAACTATTTAGTAACTAGTCTACAGTGGTCCAGAATCCTTAGAGGATTTAGAGTTTAGGCGTAAGGAGTAGGAATTAGCGGCAAATCTAAACGCAACTAAGGAGTTTGACTAATAAAAATCATAACAACTTAAAGGAATTTGGAGATCTAATCCAATCCACTAAAGATTGACTAAAATCTAATCAAAAATAAGGCTAATTATCCAAGGTGGCTCGAAATATTGGGAGGCCCAACGCCCATTAACATTGCAGAAAACTCCAAAATAAGCTAACTAGTTAAATGAGAGGGCAGGGACAAGCACGGCCAGGGTGTGCTATTTGGCACGGGCGTGCTTTAATGTAGGAGTTCCTCGTGAGAGTCAGAAGGAAAGCAACGCCCGGGTGTGCTATTTGGGCAACGGGGTGCTTCAATGAGGAGTTCGCTTTATGAGATTCAGAGGGAAGCAACGGCCTGGGTGTGCTATTTGGGCGAACGGGGGTGCTTCAAAGGCAGTTGTTTTTCCTCAGCAAGTTAGACGAGGGCACGGCCTGGGGTATGCCATCTAGCACGGGCCGTGCTAACTAAGCATGGGCCTAGGCATGTCATGGTGTTGGAAAATTCAGGCTCTAACTCAACCATGTTGCTTTTCTATTAATGTGAGAAACTTAGACATGCCCTCATGCTTCCTTGAAGCTTTATAGTTGAGTGGCTCCTCGATTTCGTATCATACCCCCTTTCCTTTAAAAAGATTTCGTGCCTCGAATATTAAGTTTTAGAAGTGGACGAATCTTAGTTAGAAGTTTGAGGTATCCATGCTTTCCTTGTTCTCTGGTTGCTCGCATATTTTTCTTGTTGCATGACTTCTTGTAGTTGGTCCACTAAAGGAGCATTAATGGAATTTTTTCATGTTGTTTCTCGCTTGGGCCGTTCCGTTGAGTTCCATGGATGAGCGATGGCGGATTCATATCATTCCCCTTTTTTCCTCGAAAAAAGGTTCATCCTCGAATCTGCAATTAATGTCAAAGGAGACAAAATTACTAACATTGAAGCAATGGAAAACATCATACTTCACCTGGTAAGTTCTATCATGTAGGTGTTGTCAATCAATGGTGCTCCAAGACTTGTAATGTGCTAATCTCCATGTTTATCCAAACTAATCTTACTTTGGTTGGGAAACTTTCCTTGCGAAAATGTAACCCCAAACCCAATCTGCCAAGGTTTAAACACATCATGCCTTTTTCTCTTGTTGGGCAGCGGTTGGCATAGCTTTTGTTCTCAATGTTCATATGAACCCTAGCCTTAGCGTGCATCTCCTTCAGCCAATGTAGGCTTTTCTTCACTTTTAGGAATCCCTGCAACAAAGAAACAGAACTAGAAGGTAGAAAAAAAGTGTTAATGTTTAGTCAACTTATGCAAACAAACTCCTGAAACGAATCAATCAAGACTGGTCTAGCCCTCTCTCACAGCTGTTTTGGATCTCTCTCTTTCAGCATACACAATTTGTTTCTCTTTTTTCACTTACAATTGGGCCATTATGTTGTTTTGTAAAATTTTTTTTTGGGTGGGCCCCCCTCTTTTTTTTTTTCTCTTCCTCCTTACTCTTTTCAACTCTTTTGTTCTGTGGCTTCTGTCCTCCTCTTTTCTTTACTCTTTTCATACCTCTGGTTCTTTTGAACTCGAAGCCTCATTTCTCATTTTCTTTCAAGGTGCAGAAACCTCGTCTTTCTCCTCTAATTATCTTCCTTTGATCTTCATATACTTCTTGAGGTGATAATGGATCAAGAACCATCTTTTTTATCGCTCGATTGAAGATTGGCAATGCCTCTTCGGAAACAACATCTTCAATTCTTGCAAAGCGATCAACAAATACAAACTGTGGCAAGATGGGATTAGGAATCATTGATGGTCAAACAAACTTCTTTGAACAAAGGTACAATTAAAAGAGGTTGAATTGTTTTTTTTCCTTTCGCTTCTACCCTCTTTCTTTTTATTTTCAACTTACCATGTTTTCACTCATTTTACTTTTTACATCTCCTTTTCTTTATTGACAGCTACAAAACTCAATCTTTTTTTCTTTTCCACATTGGTCCTTCAATACACTTCTTTTGAGGAACATGAAATCTTGGGCCAGTCAACCATTGTCAATCCTTTGTGAGTGAATATCTAATCTACGTTCTTCCCTTCCCTGCAATCCTTTCGCTATTGTATTGTTCAAATTCCTAAAGTAATGATTAGGATTCTTCGACCTCCTCATCTTTAGTTGTTTGAAAAATCTGGTTAGTGTAGTACTAAGGACGAGCTCTTTGTTGTATTCAGAGTGGTTGGGCAGCTTTAATCTCTTCAAACCGCTTCTCATATCTTGGATAAGAAAATCTGTTGAAGCTTTCAAAACTGTTCTGGATTGGATTCTTACAAGTTACATTGGAAATCATCTATTTGACTATGGGTTTAGTATTTGTATACTCAATGGTTAGTATTTCAAAGAGAAAACACAAAAAGATTTGATAAATCACTCCTCAGTGTTTTTTTACACTCTTAATCACCCTTGCAATTCTTCCAATTGAACTTTAAAATCTTAGTTCAACCAAATAACCTCAAAAGCACGTTTAGAATCAAAGGAATAAAACTAACAATGGAAAGCAAGCCAACAAATTCTCAGAAAGAGGACTCAAACGATATGGACACGTAGCAGAACATAAACAATGCACTACTTTAAATTAATTAGAGTGTAGTAAACAAGCAAACCACACCTAACAAATGTAATAGAAGTCAATAGATAGGCTCACACAAAAAAAACAAAAGAACTAAGAATTTAAAAAGACAATATTAGGATATAATGTATGAAATTTAGCTTACTACAAAGCAAACAAATTATGGCGCTAATTAATTCTACCCCAAAAAACAAAGCAAGCCATCAAGAAAACAAAGAAATCAGATGGAGCAGAATTGTACACGGGCGTAGCTAGATGGAGGCACCGGTTCATGCATCGAATAGGGCCTAATACAACAAGTGGAAGGCAAGATCTAGCACGGGGTTGTTTTTGCTGAGGTGTAACACGGGCGTGCTGCCTTGTTCCCCTTTTAATGCCAACCCAATTTAAGTAGGATTCTTTAGATTTGACAAGGATTGTGGTAGATTGCTCAATCTCCAAAGATATGGTCAACTATTTGTTTTCTTTCCCGCAGTTAAGTTGGATTTTTAAATCAAAAGATTATAGTGATAAACTAATCGCGCAAACAAAATTGGCATCCCTTAGTATAGGGAACAATCCCACCAATATTGGTCTGACATCTTGGTTAGGAATTATCCCAACAAAATATGGTCAAATCCCACAAAATAAGGTTATAATCCCCTTTGAATTAGGAATCAAATCCTTGGATTCAGGACCAGATCCACACACACAAATTTCAATTGGTGGACGAAATTTTCTAATACTCTTTTTTTTTTTTTTTTTTTTAATCAATAAGGTCCTAAGATCTAACTTCCGCAAGAAATTGAAACAAGAAAACGAAATTTATGGGATTTAATTGAAGCAAAACGAAACTTGACTCACAAAGAAGAACAAACCACAAAAGAAAACTAGATGAAGAAGAGAAACACACAAAACAATTAAGAACAAGAAACAAATAACAATAAACCCTAAAGTAGAATAAATAAGAATTTACCGCTTAATCATCTCGCCTCTGTACAACTGACGCGGAACCCAATGAAAATAAATTTCATGAACACTCAATGACAAAGTTTTGGAGATAGTATAGACTCCCTCTATGGCACCGCAAAGCTTAAAAAGCAAGAACACCAATAATAGAGTAAAAGATAGATAAACGCCGACATGAATTGTAAGTTTACCCTTGATTCCTTGAATGGCATTAAGAAGAATGCAAATCTCAAC
>NW_023591330.1:1025784-1039032 GCF_014843425.1 Jatropha curcas | reverse complement strand
AAAAAAAAAAAAAAAAAAAAAAAAAAAAAAAAAGGGAAAGAAGAGAATTGGTTTAGTTTTTTAAAATTCGTTTTTGCATTCAATTAAATTTAAGTAATTTCGTGCTTGTTTCAATTCTGGAAGTTTTAGATCTTAGATCTTGTTTGACTAACAAAAAAAAAGAGTAGTAAAAAGAAAATTTCGTCCACCATTGAAATTGCTTGTGTGGATCTTGATTTGTTCCCTGAATCCAAGGGATTTGATCCTAATTCAAAAGGGATTTTACCTTATTTTGTGGGATTTTGCCATATTTTTGTGGGATTATTCCTAATCCTTAGGAGATTTGACCTATTTAGTGGATTGTTTCCTAATCCTTAAAGGGATTTGAACCAATTAATTTTAAATGGGATTTTAGGTTATTCCACTATACATCTTGTATAAAAATCCAAATTTACTACTTCTGGATAAGATAACAAAAATTAGTTGACCATATCTTTTGAGAAATTGAGCAAAATCTACTAACAAATCCTTGTCAAATCTAGAAATCCTACTTAAATTGGGTGCATTAAAAGGGACAACAAGGCAGCACGCCCGTGCTTCACCTCAAGCACAACCGTGCACTTTTCCTGACTTCCACTTTGTTGGACTCAAGATCTTACACGCACGCACCGGTTGCCTCATCTAGCACGCCCAGTGCACGGTTCTGAACCTATTAAACAAAAACTGTTTTCTTTTGTTTTTTCCTTTGGATTACCAATTGCCTTTGTTTTGGGTAAAGAAATTAATTAGGTCCATATTTGGTTTGCTTTGTAGTAAGCTAAATTCATAACATTATATCCTAATATTGTCTTTTAAATTCCTAGTTTCTTGTTTTTGTGTGAGCTTTTCTATTGCTTCTAATTACATTATTAGGGTGTGTTTGCTTGTTCACTACACTCTAATTGAAATAATTAGCAGTAGTTTGCATTATTCAATACTCCTTGTGCCTACTATTCCATCACGTTTTGAGTCTTCATTCTAAGAATTTTGTGCTTGCTTTCAATTGTTAAAGTTTTAATTCCTTGATTCCTAAACATCATCTTTTGAGTTGGTTTGGTTTGAACTAAGATTCTGAAGTTAATTGGAAAGAAATTGCAAAGGAGTGATTAAAGAGTGTAAAACAACGTGAGGGAGTGACTTATCATAACCCAAATCTTTTGATGTTTTCTTATTTGAATACTAACCATGAGTACAAATAATAGTGGAGGATGAAAGTAAAATAGATGATTCTCAATTAAAAACTTGTAATGGAATCAATCCAAGGAAAACGTTTGAAAGCTTCAACAGTTTCTTCGCAAGATATGAAGAAAGGGTTTGAAGGAGATTAAAAGCTGCCCAACGCTCTAATACAAACAAGAGCTCGCCTAGTAAATTCAACAACCAAGATTTTCAATATAAAGAATGAGGAAGGTCGATAATCCTAATTGCTACTTTATGGAATTCCGAACAATAATTCAGGAAGGATGCAAGAAAGGGAAAAAGTGTGGATTACCTCAATAAGGTAATTCAATTCGCAAAGGATGGGTGGATGACTTTGATTCAAATTCATCTTCTCAAAGAAGTGTATGAAGACCAATAAATGAAGAAAAAAGATGAGTTTTGAAAGACTGTCAATTAAAGAAAAAGAAAGGTAAAAGTAAAATGAGTGAAAACATGATAAGTGAAAAATAAAAAGAAAGAGGGGGAAGGAAAGGAAAAACAAATTCAACCCTATAAATTGTACCTTTGTGCAAAGAAGTTGTGTAACCATTCAATGATCTTAACGCCATCTTTGCCAAGTAATGTTTGGTTGATCCTTAGCAGAATTGAAGATGTATTTCCAAAAAGAAAGATTGGCCAATCTCAAAAATTGAGGATAAACAGGGGATGGTTCTTTGATCCCTTTAATCAACCTCAAGAAGTTATGAAGATCAAAGGAAAATAATTGGAGAAGAGAAAGAAGGTTTCGGGACCTTGAAAGAAAATGAGAATGAGGCTTTGAGTTAAAAGAACCAGAGTGTGAAAAGAGTGAAGAAGAAAGAGGAGGAAGAGGCCCAACATAACAAAAGAGTGAAAAGAGTAAGGAAAAGAAGAAAGAGGCCACAAAAATAACAAACAAATTAATGGCCCAATTGTGAGTGAAAAAGAGAAACAAATTGTGTATGTGAAAAAGAGAGAAAATCCAAAATAGTGAGAGAGAGGGTAGACCAGTCTTGATGATTCAGTTTTAGGAGTTTTTTTGCATAGTTTTGACTAACATTAACACCTTTTTCTCTACCTTCTAGTTCCTGTTTCTTTGTTGTACGGATTTTCCTCAAAGTGAAGAAAAGCCCCTACATTGGTATGAAGGAGATGCACGCTAAAGGCTAAGGGTTTTCATATGAAACATGAAGAACAAAAGCTTGCCAACCGTGCCAAACAAGAGAAAAGACATGTGTGGTTTTAAAACGCAGGTGATTGGGTTTGGGTACATTTTCGCAAGAAAAGTTTCCAAACCAAAGAAAAGATTAAGTTTGATAACGTAGAGGTGAACCATTTCCAAGTTGTGGAGCACATTGATGACAACACCTACAAGATAGACTTACCAGGTAAGTATGATGTTTCATTGCTTTTCAAATGTTAGTAATTTGTCGCCTTTTGACATTAATGCAGATTTCGAGATGAACCTTTTCGAGGAAAGGGGGAATGATACGAATCCGCCAATCACTCATCCATGGAAACTCAAGGGGGCAGGAGAACAAACATGAAAAATCCATTAGTGCTACCTAGTGGACTTTCAATTACAAAGAAATCCATGCAAAGAAGTATGGAGCAACCATGGAGATCAAAGAGAGCAATGGATACCTCAGTCTAACTAAGATTCGAGGACGAATCTTTCGAGGAAAGGGGGTATGATAACGGAATCGATACCAACTCACCATAAAAAGTTAAGGAGCATGGGGAACCATAAGTTTCTCAACATTATTGAAAGCACATGTTGAGTTGGACACGTCTGCTATAGTAAATTTGACTTTTTTTCTACAGTAACTTGACTTGGAAGGCTTGTAGAAGCACGCCGTAGACCGTGCAACTTCTCCTGCTCTCGCGAGGGACACAACATACATGCGCGCCACGCCCGTGCCAAATCAGCCACCCAGGCCCGGTGCACTTCTCTGCCTCTCGCGAGGGACACACATACATGGCGCGCACGCACCGCCAATCAGCTCACGCCCAGGCCGTGCCACTTCTCTGCCTCTTCGCGAGGAACACTCCATAACATGCGCGCACGGCCCGGTGCCAATCCAGCACGCCCCAGGCCGTGCACTTCTCTGCCTCTCGCGAAGGAACACTTCATACATGCGCGACGCCGTGCGCTTGGGCACACCCCTGGACCGTGCAAACTGTCTGCCTCTCATTAGTTAGTTAGCTTTCCTTTTGGTGTTTTTTAGCATGCTAATGGGTTGGGCCTCCAAATATTTCGTCCACCCTTGAATAATTAGCCTTTATTTTGATTAGCATTTAGCTCAATTTTAGTGGATTTGGATTAGATCTCCCTTCCAAATCCTTAAGTTGTTATGATTTTTTATTAGTCTTATCCTTAGTTTGGTTTAGATTTGCTAAATCCTACTCCTTAGCTAACTCTAAATCCTTTAAGGATCTGGAACCTCTTAGATTAGTATAAATAGCTTGTTATTTTGGTAATTATTCAACAATTAATTCAATGAAATTTAAGACTACTTTCTTATGCTTAGGCGTGTATGTTTTTTAGAGAGGTGTGAGATTGCATTCTTCTAATTGCATGCAAGAATCAAGGTAACTTATCATTCTTTTGTGGAGTTTATCTTATTCTTTTACAATCTATTTATTGGTGTTCTTGCTTCTTAAAGCTTGGGGTGCCATAGAGGGGAATTTATTCTAGAATCTTTGATCTCTTCCAAAACTTGTCATTGAGTTCATGAAATTTATTTTCATTGGGTTTTCCGCGTCAGTAGTCTTCTTCATTAATGATCCCCCTGCCATAGCAATCTATTAGTTCTCCTTGTAGAAGGCGTTACCCATTGTAGAAAGTTTTGAATCAATATATTTTGGGGAAGGCCATGGTGTTGGACAAACTCGTTAGAGTTCTTAAAGCGTCCCATGTTTCATATAGGGATTCATTTTCAATGTTTGGGTAAAATGAGGTTATTTCTTTGATAAGCCTAGCGGTTTTTTTGCTAGTGGGAAGTATTTAGACGGAAAGATTGGGCTAGTTTGTTCCCAGGTAGTGATAGAATTTAGTGGTAAATGAATTCAACCAACTTTTCCACCTTATCTTTTCAATATGAAAGGAAAATAGACGTAATTAATAGCGTGTACTGGCAACTGAATTCATCCTTAAATGTATTACAGAATCTCAAGAAAAGCTGGCTATAATGCGAGTTTAAGGATCATCATTCGGTAATCCGTAAAATGAACACTATTTGGATCAATTTGTAATAGAGCAGTTTAATCTCAAAAACTGGTTAGCATTTTACCGGTGGACGTACTACCTCCTTTTGTGAACCGTTTAAAACTTGGAGTAACAAGTCCATCACCCTCTGTGGCGGATTTCCCCATCACCCATGAACTCTTTGAATTTCTTCTTTTCCTTTTTCTTCTTTTGTTGTGGAAGAAACTGTTCTATCTCAGGCTGATAATCCTCTAAATTCAACTGTTTTGAAGATCTGGTACTTGGCATATGAAGGTTACGTAAATTATGTATTCCTGGCAAAATTTTGAATCAATAATAAAAGTAGTATGCTTTTTAATTAAAAATAAACTGTAAAATACATATAAGAAATATTTCGGTAAATGACAGAACACCGTTCCCCGGCAACGGCGCCAAAAATTTGTTGCCATCTCTTTTGAAGTTCCCACAAAAGTATAACAGATCGCAACGTAGTAATAAAAGATGCGATCCCACGAGAAACGGGTTTTACAGTTTTCACTTGCTAATTTAACTCTTAATGATATGTTTTAATAGAAATACGAATATAGAATATTTTGATTATTTCTAGTTTATAGTAATCTAAATGAATTATTAACTCTAGAGATAAGTGTATAGTAAGATACTTAAGAATAATTAATCATACACAGGATTTTCCCCTTCTATGCAAAAGCTTGTAACGAATACAATAACTAATTCTTTAATTTAATATGGTAAGATATAATTTCAACTTCTCAGTATAGAATTATTCTATCTATTATATGTATTTCTACTTATAATAAATTACCTTATCTTGTTTAAATATTAAAACCTAGTACTTATTCTTTGATTTATTTCAATAAGACAGATTTAACTTTGACAGAAAATAAGTTGAAATATGCATATGAAAAATTTCACTAAGTGAATTAAATCTCTTTGATCTTTACTAAACTATTTCTTCTGAAATATAATTCAGTAATCTTGATTAAACAAAGATCCAAAAGATAACTTAAGGAAACTTTTAATTGAATGCTAAACCGACTTAAAATTGTTGCTTTTGCATAGAAGAGTTATGAAAGAACAACATACAACAAGTCCCTATAAAACAAGAGAAAGAATAATCAAACTCAAGCCTCCGGAATTGGTGTCACACCTCGAGGAAAACCTTTCTTGATGTTCTGGCACAATCAGCACAATCAATAACAAGTGACTCTCATCAACTCGTTCTAAGTATTACTATCACACTTCTCTTAATACAATCTAAGTTTTTCTGTTTCTGAATCTAACTCTAAATATGAATGAATGCTTTCTTTCTTCATTTTGATTGCTATTTATAGAGGAGGAGAATGATGGTGGTGATTGGTTGGCCAAAAGGTGCTTGAGGTGACTTCTCTTGGGAAGAGTCCCAACCCATGCATGGAAAGATATGTATTTCTGATGAAAGGACAGTAATTACGTCTCTTGGAAATCTCGACTCGCGCTCGCGAGGTTAAAGGTCGCGCTTGCGACTTTGGGTTCAAATGTCTCTGCCTCTCAGGAATGCTTCTCTGCCTCTCAGGAATGCTTCTCGCGCTCGCGCATGTGGAAGTCGCGCTCGCGAATATTGCTTGCAATCCTTCTGACTCTCAGGAGTGCTTCTCGCACTCGCGCATGTGGATGTCGCGCCCGCGACTTGCGCTTTTCTTTTCCTGCTGAGTCTTCTGGGTGTAAGTTGCGCGCGCGACCGAAGGTAGCGCTCGCAACTTGGACATTTTTCTTGTTGCGACCTGCTTCGCGTCGCGAAGGCTGGTTCAAGAACTTCTTCTATTTTTAATCAACTTGTTTTGGTCTCATTGTACAAAGCAAGCTTTTTCATTCCTTTGCTCCATGATAGGTGTAAATTTTATAGTATTTTTAATATAGTTTTTATTAGAATTTTAGTAAATTTTATCACTTTGATTTGTTTTTAAATTCATTTTTAGTATAATTTAAAGCTTCCGTGAATCATAACTCGCTTGATTTGAGAGAATTTTTTTGCAAGGTTTTTGGCACAGAAAAGGGCATTACAAGGCAAAATACTTAGCCTCCAGTACACCCAGCCCGTGCTAAGTAGCACAACCGTGCTAAAAACTTAAGGAAATTCAAGGGAGAATCGGAGTGAGCACGCCCTTGAGCATGCTAGAAGGCACGACCGTGCCCAGAGAAATTCAGGGCGTGCCAGCCTAGCACGGCCCCCATGCAAACTCTAGCATGGGGAGGACAGGCGACAAGGGCCACGGCCCAGCCTGTGCTATATGGCACGCCCGTGTCACAGAGATTCATCAGGGTGTGCTTTTCTAGCACACCCCGTTGCCCCATCAGCCAAACTTCCAGACTTTAAGCACGCCCCAGCCGGTGCATAATGGGCACGCCCGTTGCTTCGAGCAGAACTAGCATGAAACTAAAGACGCAAATCAATCTTTCCTCATTATGGGCCCGCCTCGGAGAGTTTCCTAAATGCTTACTAAACAAGACCAGACCTTTTTGGAAAGAGAAAGGAGTCCCAACTAAAAGAAATCCAAGGCCCTTAAACAGTCATGATTCTCTATAGAGGATTTTGCACTAAAATAAAGGGATTTCTATTCCTAAACGGAGTCAGATGTGCTTCAGGAGCTCTATATAAAGAGGGGACTTTTCATTGGTTGGATATTCTCATTTTTGTTGCTTATTTTCTACATAATTCTCTCTCTCTCAAAAGACTTTCAAGCATCCAAGGTTTGCTGCCAAGATTCAAGGGAAAGCCATCCACATAGCTGTGATCTAGTTTTATCTCTAACTCTTCATTCTTGTTTTCTTTTTCATTGTGTTATCATTAAGTATTGATTGATTTTGATTCAAGTATTGACTTGAGTTCTTATTTAATTATTATGTCCAGCTAAAAACTCTTTACTTAGGGAATTTATGAACTTAATTCGATTCCAATTTATAATTATTAGATTTGTTTTTTCATTGTCTTGTTATAATTTATTATTGTGCTTAAAGCTTCCCAGGCAGAATTTTCCCCTGGATTGAATTATTTCAATAAATCACTATCGGAAAGGGTTTTTGATAATGAAAAAGATAACAAATTACTTGAGAATAATAACTTGACCAGAAGCGTATATGGTTTGACTCAAGGGGGGTGTTTTTCATTAAGTTAATGATCTTAGGGTTATGAAACTCACAAAACAACCACAAAACTCAAGGATTCTAATTTATGTTTGATTCACTATTGGAAGATAGGTAATTAAACTAGATTTAAAAATAGCTAACAATACATCAGGAGAGCTTGTTAGTAATTCTAGTTTTTAAATCTTTTAATAAGGTTGTTCTCCTACTTGAAACAATTAAAATTGATTAATGAAAACTAATAGAACAAGTTTGGATAGATTAATGAAAATCAAATTCCCTATAGTTTTAAATCCTGATTTCTTTTCACCAAATTTTTGTGCTTGGTCTCTTCCGTTTTTTACTTTTCAAATTTATTTTTCCTTAACAGCAATTTTCTCTTACTTATCGTTTAAATAATGATAGGTTAACAAAATTTTGCTTACTTTGATCATAACCAATCCCTTATGGATACGATACTCTTCTACTCTTAATTATACTTGTTGCGATTTCGTACACTTTGCGAAATCAATGTCAAGTTTTTGGCGCCGGCCGGGGATTGGCGTTATCAAATATAATATGAAATTACCCTATTGTTAATTTAGACATTCTTTTTATTTTTTGTTTATTTTCTTTTAGAAATTAGTTCAGGTGTTTTATGCAAAGAAGATCAAAGAAAGACTGAGCCTCTAATCTTTGATCCAGAAATTTGAAAAGAACTTTTTCGTAGCAACACGCTGCAAGAAAAGCACGAGAAATAAAAACCTGAACAACAAGCAGACATGGCCACGAAAACGAGAACGGAGGAACGAGAACGTAAAATCTGACCTCCGAGAACGTAATCGGACCTCCACTTCAACATCCGGTCCGTACCTTGCGAGATTACACAACACCTAATCTGAATGGGACAACCTCAAGTATTACATGACCTAGGGTGGAAGCTAATAATTTTGAGATTAAACCCACAATTATCCAAATGCTCTCCACTTGATCCAATATGGGGGTTTGCCTAGTGAAGATCCTAATGCCCATATCACAAATTTTCTGAAAATTTGTGATACTTTCAAACAAAATGGTGTTTCTGAAGACGCAATCAAACTGAGACTTTTCCCTTTCACTCTTAGGGATAAAGCGAGATCTTGCATGTTCCCGCTGGGAGTTTCAACAACATGCGGATTGAATTAGCTCAAAAAGTTTCTAGCAAAAATTCTTTCCACTAAAAAACCACAAAAGTTGCGCAATGAGATAATTGACATTTGCTCATCATGGATTTAAGGAGAGCCTGTATGGAAGCTTTGGGAAAGATTCAAGACTTTGAGAAAAGTTTGCCCACATCACAGTTTGCCTAAGTGGCTTACAGGTACAAACTTTCTATTAAATGGCAGTTATCTCCTAACATCAAAATCAACCTTTAGATGCCAGCTGCAGGTGGAATCCTTTGAAAAGGAAGGAATTGAGAAGGCATATGAGTTAATAGAAGAGGATGGCAGCAACAGCCATTACCAAAACAATTTCTGAAACGGAGAAGAACCGCAGGAGGTCTATGAAATTAGACGCCATACAGCATTTTAATGCCAAGGGGATAATATGGTAAGAAAATTGGACATTGTTAACCACTAATCCTTGAATTCTTATTATGCAGGTTTTGTGATTAGTGCAATGCGGACAACATGGAATTTGGAGAATGCATGATGGACTCTTTTAAATCCACAAAACTTTGGAGCAAGTAGAACTATGTGATGAATCAAGGAAAGGAAGAATTACCCTTATTCCAATTCATATGATAAATAGATTAAAGGAACCTCCTAATCTATTCCTTAGTAATCCTAACAATTTGTGCCTTGAACGCACCACCCGGTTTCCTTCCCCCAGAAAAGAAATCTCATGATGACCTCCTCACTGCCCTTTCTAAATCGCACATGGATTTCATGAACGAAACCAGAGAAAACCATAAAATCCACCAGGCTGCGATAAGAAATTTGGAGATTCAGCTAGGACAATTTGCAAACATGATGGTATCTCGACCTCAAGGTACGTTACTTAGCAATACTGAAAAGAATCAAAGAATCCTAAAGAACAAGTGCAGGCTATCACCCTGAGAAGTGGCAAACAATTAGAAGAACCATCAAGGAAAGAGAAGGAAGAAAAAGAACAGCCAAAGGTGCCCATCATTAACCTAGAAGAACAAGAAAAGGTAAAACCCTATGTTCCACCTGTTCCCTTCCCACAGAGATTAAAGAAAGCACAAGACGACAAAAGCTTCCTCAAGTTTCTGGACATATTTAAAAAGCTTCAAATCAATATTCCTTTTGCTGAAGATCTTGCTCAAATGCCTAGCTATGCTAAATTCCTATAAGATATCCTGAGCAAGAAACGAAAAATCGATGATCAAGGAACATTAATGTTAACTGAGGAGTGCAGTGCAATTATCCAAAACAAATTGCCTCCAAAGTTAAAGGATCCAGGAAGTTTTTCTATCCCTTGCAATATTGGTAATCAATATTGGTAATCTTACTTTGAAAAGCTTGGCAGATTTAGGTGCTAGCATTAATCTTATGTCCTTATTGAAAGTCTTTAAAGATGCTAAGTTATGGGAGAAAGCTCCAAACCAACAAAGAATTGTCTTTTACAATTAGCGGGATCGATCAATCAAAATTCCTAGAGGAATTGTAAGAAGACGTGAAGACGTGCTTGTAAAGGTAGGTACATTCATCTTCCCTGTTGATTTTGTTATTCTTGACATTGATGAAGACAGGGAAGGATCTTTAATCCTTGAAAGACCTTTTCCTGCAACTGCAAGAGCATTGATTGATGTCTATGAAGGTAAGTTAACTCTAAGACTTGGACAGGAAGAGATTGTCTTTGATGTGCTTAAATCTTGCAAACTTCCTATGGACTATGGAGATTGTTTTCGAATTGATGTTGTTGATTAATGTGTGGAAAACACTTTGCACGTCGAAAACAACATTAATGAATCAAGCATCATGAATAAAAAAGAAAAGGAACCACCTAAACAAGAACTGAAACAACTTCCACCTCATTTAAAACATGCATTCTTAGGTGAGAACCATTCTTTTCCTGTTATTATATTTTTTTTCTTCTTTTTTCACTTAACCGCTTGATTCACAGAAGAAAAGGTTGTTGCAGGTTTCTACGAGGCATAAGAAAGCACTTAGGGTGGTCTATCTCAGATCTACCAAGGAATAAGCCCAAGTGTTATGCATGCATAAAATCTTGATGGAAAGAAGGACTACAAACCTTCAATCGAGCATCAAAGGCGATTGAATCCGAACTCGAGCATCAAAGGCGATTGAATCCAAACATGAAGGAGGTAGTCAAGGCTAAAATCATTAAACTCCTGGATGCCGGTATCATCTATCCAATTTCCGATAGTAGTTGGGTAAGTCCTGTCCAAGTTATTCCAAAGAAGGGAGGTATGATTGTTATCTCTAATGAAAATAATGAACTAATTCCCACAAGAACAGTCACAGGTTGGCGTGTGTGCATAGATTACAGAAAACTAAATAAAGCAACACGCAAGGACCATGTTCCCCTACCCTTTATTGATCAAATTCTTGAAAGACTTGCAGGTTATCCTTTTTATTGTTTGTTAGATGGCTATTCAGGATACTTTCAAATACCAATAGCTCCTGAAGACAAAGAGAAAACTACTTTCACCTGTCCTTATGGCACTTTTGCCTATAGGAGAATGCCTTTTAGGCTATGCAATGCCCCCGCAACCTTCCAAAGGTGCATGATGTCCATCTTCTCTGATATGGTGGAAATATTTATTGAAATATTCATGGATGACTTTTCTATATTTGGTTCTTCTTTCGATGCATGTCTTCATAATTAATTTATCTTTAGTAATGCAACGATGTGAAGACACTAACCTTGTTTTAAATTGGGAAAAAGTGTCACTTCATGGTTAGTGAAGGTATTGTCTTAGGGCATAAGATCTCTCAAAAAGGGATTGAAGTAGACAAAGCAAAAATCGAGGTGATTGAAAAACTACCTCCTCCTAACTTAGTAAAAGGAATAAGGAGTTTTCTTGGTCATGCAGGATTTTACAGGAGATTCATAAAAGACTTCTCGAAAATCACAAAACCTCTTTGTAATTTATTAGTTAAGGATGTTTCCTTTAATTTTGACAAAGAGTGTTTAGATGCTTTCAACAGGTTAAAGAAGGAGTTAATCTCAGCCCCTATCATCACTACACCAGATTGGACTCTACCCTTTGACTAATGTGTGATGCTAGTGATCATGCTGTTGGAGCCATTCTTGGGCAAAGAAAGGAAAAGAAGTTGGGAAGTGCATGTATCTATTTATGCCAGTCGCACATTGAATGATGCTGAATGATGCGCAATTAAATTATGCAACTACTGAAAAAGAATTGTTAGCTATTGTTTTTGCTTTTGACAAATTCAGGGCATATTTAATTGGAGCCAAAATAATAGTCTACACAGATCACTCAGCCATCAAATACTTGCTCGAAAAGAAAGATGCAAAACCGAGACTAATTCGTTGGGTGCTTCTATTGGAAGAATTTGACTTAGAGATTCGCGACAAAAAGGGGACTGAGAATCTCATAGCTGACCATCTTTCCAGGCTAGGATTGGGGGAAGAAGATACAAGCGAGCTACAAATCAATGAAAGCTTCCCCCATGAGCAACTTCTACTATTGGCAAATACTCAAACCCCCCGGTATGCTGATATAGTTAACTATCTTGTTTGTAAAATTCCCCCTCCCAATTTTTCTTATCAACAAAAGAAAAAGTTTCTTCATGATATCAAATACTACTATTGGGAGGAGCCCTTCTTGTTCAAGTATTGCGGTGATCAGCTATTCTGACGATGTATACCGGAAGCTGAAATGGAAAGTGTCCTTAATTTGGAAAGTGTCCTTAAAATTCTGCCATTCAATGGAATGTGGAGGTCACTTTTGGAGCAAACAAGACAGCTGCGCATATATTAGAAAAGTGGTTTGTATTGGCCTAATCTATTTAAAGATTGCTTTTAACTATTGTTCGTCTTTTGTGATCATTGTCAAAAGATTAGGTAAACATTTCAAAGATGACATGGATGCCCAAATTAGGGCATCCTTGAAGATCGAAATCTTCGTGTTTTGTGGGGTCTGGACTTCCATGGGGACCTTTTCCACCATCATACTCCAATCAATACATTCTGGGTGGCCCGGTGGACTATGTGTCAAAGTGGGCAGAAGTTGTTGCTCTTCCAAATATGATGGCCAAAAGTGTAATTGAACTTTATCAAAAAAAAAATATTTTAACACGTCATGCACTTCCCAGGGGCAAAAATCACGGACGGAGGGTAAGCATTTTGCAATAGGATATTTAGATTCCCTTTCTTGCCAAAATATGGTGTACTTCATCGTGTAGGTGTTACTCATCGTGTAGGTACTCCATATCATCCTCAAACAAGTGGACAAGTAGAAGTCACAAACAGAGAAATCAAAAAGATCCTGGAAACCACTGTTAGACAATCAAGGAAGGATTGGTCCAAGAAGCTAGACGATGCTCTATGGGCTTATAGAACTGCGTTCAAGACACCAATCGATATGTCTCCATATCGCATGGTTTACGGTAAGGCTTGTCATCTTCCTGTTGTGTTAGAGCATCAGGCGTTTTGGGCAATTCAATTTCTTAACTTCAATGCAAAAGAAGCTGGTCAAAAACGATTGCTACAATTGAATATGATGGATG
>NW_023591330.1:968666-1025284 GCF_014843425.1 Jatropha curcas | reverse complement strand
GTTCCATTATCAACCCAAGTAGAAGTAATACACCGATCAGAAGAGAAAATACTTGAGAAGGAAAGAGAGGACTTTCAGCTTTGAGGGAAAATGAGAGTGAGGCTTCCAGTCGATGAGAACTAAAGAGTAGCTGTTAAAAAGAGAGGTTTGAAAAGAAAGAGGCCACAAAAAGATACCAACAGATTGGTGGCCCCAAAAGTGAGTGAAAACACAAACGAGGGGAAGGAGAAAGAAACACACTTTTTATGCGAGAGCTAGAGAGGTTAAGTGTGCCATACCTTGAGGCAACCCCGTGTTGCTTCTTAGGTTCCAAGAAATTTTATTTTCTAACGCTGACACAATCTTTGATGGTTTACCTCCTGTGTTTTTGTTTCATTTAACAGGAATTCATCTGATGTGGTTCCAGAGGAGCTACCTAAGTGGATTACCACCTTTGAGAGGGATAAGGAACATTTCAGATTGATTTCATTTCCCGGTTCCACCATCCAAATCGACCAGGACCTATCGAAGAGCAATCCAAACAGAGACAAAGGGAGTTGCAGAGGCAAGTTGATGAGCGTTTATGGGAGAAAGGATTGGTGCGAGAGGAGCATGAGTCCTTGTGCCGTTCCAGTACTTTTAGTACCGCAAAAAGGATGGTACATGGCGAATGTGCATTGATTGTAGGGCGTCCAACAAAATCACTGTAAAGTATAGACACCCTATTTCCTAGACTTGATGATATGTTAGTATGAATTGTGGGTCTACTTACTTTTACAAAGATCATATGAGCGGTTATCATTCAAATTCGTGATGCAACTAGGTGAGAGTGGAAAAACTGGCTTTCAAAACTAATATGGTTTGTATGAATGCGTTAGTTAATGCCTTTTGGATTAATCTAAGCACCTAAAGGTACGTATGAGGCTTATGAAACCATGTCTTACGAGCTCTTAGGGAAAATGTTAGTTGTGTACTTTTGATGATATACTTGTATATAGCAAGTCTTTAATGATCACGTTGGCATGTTAGTCTAGTATTACAAGCTTTTGAAGAGAACTGAAAACAATTGTATGCTAGCTTAAGAATGCCACATTTTGTATAGATAGGACTTGTGTTTCCTTGGTTTTGTTGTGTTAAGTGCGCAGGCTATAAGAGGTAGAATGGAGGTGAGGAAAGGTGAAAGCTATTAAGAATGGCCGGACGCCGAAATCCAGCTTCGGATGTGCGAAGTTTCCATAGGTTTGGCAAGTTCTACCGACGGTTTTGTACAAAGTGATTTCTTCTTCGATTGCCGCACCACTCACAGAGGTAATAAAAAGGGAAGTGGGTTCAAGTGCGGCGAGGAACAACAGAAAGCGTTGAGATGCTTAAAGGGAAGTTGACATCCGCTCCTATTACTTTCTTTACCTAATTTTTGAAAACACCTTTGAAATGAGTGTGATGCTTCTGGGTAGGGAATTGGAGGGAGTACTGATGAAGAGAAGAAAACCAATTGCTATTTCAGTGAGAAGGTTGACGGGGCAACCAAACTCAATTACTTCGGACCTATGATAAGGAGCTATATGCCTTGTGAGGGAACTTTGAGGCGATGGCAACACTACTTACACCTAAGGAGTTTGTCTTTCATACTGACCACGAAGCCTAAAACATTTGAAGGTCAAGGTAAGCTCAACAAGCGACATGGTAAGTGGGTTGAGTTCATGAACAATTCCCTTACGTTATTATTACAAAGCATGGGAAGGATAACGTTGTTGCTGATGCATTGTCACGGAAGATATACTTTACTTACTACTTTTAGCCTCTAAATTTGATAGGATTTGAGGTATGTTTAAGGATTTGTATAGTCTGACTCTGATTTTGGCAATTGTATATTTGGCATGTGAACACGGGGCATTTTTGATAAAATTTTATCGACACGAAGGATATTTGTTTAGTGGGCAGTAAACTTGTTTCCGTAAATGCTCTATGCGTGATTTGCTTGTACTGAGTCTCACTGTGGGGATTGAATGGGATTTTGGGGTACATAAGACTGATTGACATGTTGAAATGAACATTTTTTATTGCCTCATATGCGTAAAGATGTCGAAGAAGGTTTGTGATTTCTTTGTCTTACTTGTAAAAACAAGGCCCAAATCTAAGTCTATTGCCTCATGGGTTGTATATGCCTTTACCAGTTCTAGCTCAACCTTGGGTTGCTATTATCTATGGATTTGTACTTGATTACCTAAGGACTAGGCATGGTAGGAGACAGTATTTGTAGTAGTTGATAGGTCAGCAAATGGCTCATTCATTCCTGTCACAAAACTGATGATGCTATTCATGTTGCTGAATATTCTTTAGAGAGGTGGGTTAAGATTACATGGAGTCCGCAAGACTATTGTTCTGAAGCGGATGGCTAAGTTCCTTTTCACATTTGGCGGGTTTTGATGGGGTAAACTCGGTTACAAAATTACTTTTATTCGACTACTTTGTCATCCACAAAACTGTGGACACCAACTGAGGTTGTGGGAAAGGACTTTGGGAAACTTTACTTCGTACTATAGTGGGTAAAAATTTAAAAATTTGGGGAGGATTGTTTGCCATTTATTGAATTGCATATAATCGAAGCATAACATTCTACTTCAGGTTTTACTCATGTTGAACTTGGTTTATGGATTAACCCATAACTGTTTTCGGACCTTATTCCTTTACCTTACATGAGCTTCTCTTAGTTTAGATGGTGAACAGAAAGCTAAACTAGTTGAAGTCTACATGGGAAAGGCTTCGAGCCAAATATTTTTGAAAAAGAGGGAACAAACAGTATGGCCTGACAAGGCCAATAAAGGAAGAGGAAGCTAGTGTTTGCGCCTGGAGATTGGGGTTTGGGTGCACCTTCGGAAAGGAAAGGTTTTCCCAGCCAACGAAAAGTCTAAACTAGATTGCACGTGGAGATTGGTCCATTCTCAAGCTTGGAACGCGTCAATGACAATGCCTAACAAGATAGACTTACAGGTGAGTATGGTGTTCCGCTACCTTTAACGTTTAGTGATTTTGTCTCCTTTTGACCATGGATGCAGATTTGGAGGGACAAATCTTTGAGGGAAAGGGGGATGATAGATTGATACGGATCCATCACACTCGTCGCTGGGATTCACAAGGAGGGCATGGTGAACGACGAAAGGAAGGATCCATTGGTGCTTCTATTTGGACCGATTACAAGGAGCCGTGCAAAGCGATATGGGCAGCCATATCATTTTTGTCAACCCAAATAACACAAGAAACTTGCATGATGTTTGCAGTCAACAAGTGTTGTGAGGAACTTGAAGGCATTCCTAGGCTTCTTAATGTGTGGGTGGCTCTTTAAGTGGAGGAAAGCACGTGCTACAGTAACGTGCTACAGGAACTCAGAGAAGGCTACAGTGCCTACAGGAAACTCAGAAGCGGTACAGTGCCGCGCCAATCAGTTTGACTTTGCTACAGTAAATTTGACTTTTTCTACACAGTTAACGTGTACAGGAACTCAGACGCCGCTTACAGTAACGCGTTTTATTGTTTTATGCTTCATTAAGCACCCCTAGGTTTTCTTGTTTTAAGTATAAATATCTTTGTAATTCCATGTAAGAACCGATTTTGAAATATTGAAAACTCATTTGTTTAAGCTTTGCTTGTACTCCCTTTGCTTAGAATGATAAGTGAGAGTTGCTTCCTCTAATTGCATCAAGAAATTAAGGTAAGCTTATCAACTTGTTTGTGGCGTTTATCTTGTTCTTGCTCGATTATTGGATGTTACCGTTTCATTATAACGGGGTGCCATAAGAGCATTTAATTCTCGATTATTGGTTTGTTTCCGTTTCATTATTAAACGTGGGGTGCATAGAGGCGAACTTATAATACTCATTCTTTGATCCGATCCGTATCATTTGGGCTGATTCAGATTTCAATTTCAGTTCGATTCAGGCCCAAATTCTTGGTTTTTATTGATTTGTCGATTATTCAATTTGATTTTCGATTCGGTTTATCAGCTGTACAAATTATTAATTTGCATTGAAATAATTATATACATTTTTCCACGCTGGTCAGTTTATTAAATTTAAATGAAAAATCTTTGAAAATTAAAAATTCGGGTTATTTCAGCTTCCTCCCTTATAAAAAAAAATTCTATTTCCTCGAATTTTTGAAAAATAACAAGAAACTTAGATGCAACAGTTTGTTTACGACAATGGTTAGTGTGCTTCTCACCATGAATGCTTGGGCAACTGCTAAAAATTATTTGACATTCAATTCAGGAGAATAATTGTCCTTCTAAGCAGCTAGAAGGGAGTGAATCAAGATGATGAGGTAAAATTATTTTGTTCGTTAGTCAGAGCGCGAAAACTAATTTCTTTATAAATTTTATTTAAGTAAGATAAACCAAATGAACAGACCTGAGAAGGAAAATCTAATATATAGGGGAGGGTAGGATGATTATAAGATGAATCCATCCCCAAAGTTATTTACCTTATCACCATAGTTAATTAAACTTGGAGTTGCTACTATATCCTAAAAAGTCGCTTCAAATCAAGTTAAACTTATTCATAACCCAAGCACAGATTCGACACTAATATTCACCTTTACAACATAAGAAATTTTAAGTTCTTTTCATTACCTCTGCTCAAGTAAGGTTATTAATCTCATTAGCATATATCATGTGTCCTACATTGATGTATTGCCTCATTTTATCTCTCACACATAATTAGGCAATGATCATCATTCCATAAGGAGCTCATACACAAATCAAGTATTTAATCTTAACTGATACAAGACTCCACATATGCAAATTTTACTACTATCCCAATTAGAATCCTATTTCAAAATTCAAATCATGGAAGAAGTTTATAATTAGATAAGATGGTTGCTTGCCAATCAAGAGGTTTTCGATTATTATTAAGTTCTAACATTAAGTTTACTTTTTGATCATTTCCAATAAGAGGATTAAATTCATGGCATTACTACAAGCTTATTTCAAACAAAATTCATGACATTTCTCTAGCCTAATGCTTATCAAACTGATAGGAGATCCTAACCTCGATCCCAAGCTCATCACCATTATCAACTTTTAATTCATTTTCCAAGGAAAGATAAATATACCAATCTCTTCAAATTCCTAACTAATGAGAATCCTCATAAAAACAAGTAGTACATCAATTATGTAGAGAGAATTTAAAATTCCCATTATAGTCCCCTATTTAGTTATTAGACTTCTCTATTCCTCTTTCCAAATTTGTCATACCATACCATTTCTTAACTAATTATGACAAGAACTTATGCAACTAGCCATTGTTAACTGTTTGCCATGCCAAATAATTTCTTAATGTATTTTCTAAATTGCACACACCATTTTCTATATTACTCAATTCCATCCAAAGATGTTTCAGCCTACACATTTTTTTTACTCAAGATGTAAAATTTCCCAACACCATAGTTTATAATTCAATTTATCTATTCTCCATCTTTAATCAATCTTTTAGACCGAAATTTACTTATCTAACAATCAAGAATCCTAAATAAATAGTTTGGCCTTTTGCTTCTAGCTAAGTAAGAGATTTAAGAATGTTAAACCATCATTCAACTCCTGATTAGGGGACGATGTCCCTTTTGGTCTTATATTTATTCTTAATCCCATGAATGCCTATGAATATTCAGATAATAATATCATCGGAGTATTCTTTTTCTCCCAAGGTCTATCAACCTCCAAAATTTGGTAAATTTTTGCCTAATACGATCTAGGAATATTCCTCAACCCTTAATTATGTTCTTCTAATATTCTGTATCCAAACAGGTTAATTACTCATTGAATCCTTAACATCAGAGGTTAACAATGGCCAGTTCTCGAATGACCTAACTAATTAACTATTCCTTTAAACCACAAAGTTATATCACGAAACTCACCATATTATAACAAATTTTTATTCAGTCGAGATCATTAATTTCCACCAATTGCTTAAGGATAGATTTGCAGAATAACTTACCTGACTCCAAATCATATATTAATGACTGCTCATCCTAATTGATATCTCAAATAATTCCAATTGAGCAAATTTTAAATTAAAATAAATCACCAGATTCTCACACTTAAGGTTAACCGTCAAGTAAGTTAGGAGATACTTCTTAGATCATCTTGTTAACACATCCACTAATCTTCTACTCTATATTTCAATCTTTAAATACTTTGCGGTTATTCTTCTCACTAAATTGATAAGATTATTCCAATCCCACTTGTTGTTCTTACACAAATTTCAATATCCCATAAATAGTAAATTTAAAAACCTAGCTTAGCTTACTAATTACAATAAAAATACGCTTACTAATAAATAAAAATACTCTAATTACCTTTATGTTCTAGTAATGACATAAATATAACTTTCCTTCTTTATTCAATAATACAAGTAATTTGCAAAAGTTGCACTAGTTAATAGAAATTCCTTATTTTAATTGCTCTACATCAAGAAATTAATTTATTCACATTCGTTGTCATCTCAAGCCAAGTCCCATGATCTTTTATCAACTCTTATTCTCAATTATTCTTACCCACAACACTCGGCACTTACACATAGTATATCAATAGGCTCCATATATAAATTCGGTCGATATAACTCGTAAATTATTATTATACCTTATAAATTTTGTTAGTATTATTATTACTACTATTACCATTATTACTTTACTTGTTACTATTACTTATATTTTATGTCACATTATTTTTTATTACTCTTTTTATTCATACTATATATATTGTATATCTATTTATATTTATTCTTATTCATTTATTTATTATATATGTATTATTATATTTTTGTTATATATTTATATTATATATATACATAGATTTTTTTTTTTTAATTTTACATATAAACAATACCTTAGATTAAGGCTCACTACTAACACAATCACATTATATCGATTACTCAACTAAAATCAATTTTATTTGCCATATATTCTTTATTTTCCTCTATTCTTCATATTCATATTATTTTCAAACTATGCTTCTTCTATTATAATTAATACCTCTAATATAATAGCATTTCAATTCCAAAACCATTAATTTCCTTTATTATCTTTTATTCTTATTTTATTATACTAGATCCTTAAACATAGTCTAGTTTATTAGACGCCGTACATGTATTAGGATCTTAATTATACCCTATCTAACACACTTACTACTTACTAAACTCTCACTGTATTCGTTCCTGGGTCATATTAATTATTCCTTACTTGTATACACTACCTCCATAATTCCATTGACGATTCAATTTAATTACCCAACTTATCATTTATCTACCACACTCTCCTTTATATCCCTGAATGTCCTTAGGATACCACACTCTCCTTTATATCCCTGAATGTCCTTAGGATTAGGTCTTTTTCTTTTGTAGATACCTCATATAGATTCATAAATCTTCTACTACTTGCGATTACTTTTATTAATTATTGGCAAATCATTTCTATTTTAGCAATGGTTACTCGTAAACTCTTGATCGCTTTCGTTTAGAATTTATTCCCATACAAGCTTAGTGAGATCAACATAAACCACAATTTTTTTTTCATATTCATGAAATCTCAAATTATAGAAATTCTTGTCTTAAAAAAATAATTCCACCAACATTATTTCTTACAACAAAAATTACTCATCATCAATTATTATTGCAAATCACACCAATTCATTTAGTATTTACACCTTATAAATATTATTTCTGTAATTCCACCAATTACACTCCTCACGTTTCTGTAATTGGCTCTTGTCTTAAGATCCATACAATAACAAGACTAGATCCATTCTTGCTTATCTAAGTCATTGGTAGAACATCAATTCAATAATTGGATAATTATCCCATAATGTCTGATGTCATTCATCAATACACTTAACTGTCATGGCCCACAATTCACAGAACATAATTGTCTTAATTTCTTAATAAGAATCACAATGTACTTTTCTTATAACCACAATAATTTATATTATTCCCTGTATTCATACACTTAAAAAGAAATAGCGGATGAACACCACAATACGCTTCATTCCACCAAGTAGTAATTACTTCTCATAATTAAAAACCACTTCATAAAATAATTCCACCAACATTATTTCTTACAACAAAAATTACTCATCATCAATTATTATTGCAAATCAATCCACACCAATTATTTTAGTATTTAAAACACCTTTATAAATATTATTTCTGTTAATTCCACCATTACACTCCTCACGTTTCTGTAATGGCTCTTGTTTCTAAGATCCATTACCAATAACAAGGGGACTAGATCCATTTCTGCTTATTCTTAAGCATTGGTAGAAACATCAAATTCAATAATTGGATAATTATCCCATAATGTCTGATGTTCATTCATCAATACACTTAACTGTCATGGCCCACAATTCACAGAACATAACTTGTCTTAATTCTAATAAGTATCTCTTACTAAGAATCACAATTTACTTTTCTTATAACCACAATAATTTATATTATTCCCTATATTCATACACTTGAAAAGAAATAGTTGATGAAGACCACAATACACTTTACTCTACTAAGCAGTGATTACTCATAAATAAAACTCACTTCATAAAATAATTCCACCAACATTATTTCGTACAACAAAATTTACTCATCATCAATTATTATTGCAAATCACACCAATTCATTTAGTATTTACACCTTATAAATATTATTTCTGTAATGACACCAATGTATATATTCCATCCAGAAAAATGTTTACCTCAATAGCCATAATAAATTCCACCAACCAATATCACATAATTTCATCAAATAGATATGCTCAAATCAATACTCTAATTACATACATCCTAATGTCCTTGAATCCGAATCATCTAGTTCGCTTATTCATTAACACTAACAACTCATTCTCAACATACCTTTTCCGCAACATCCATCACGTATTAAATACACTAGCATACTTTTATCATTTAACTTCAACCTATTAATCATATATCACTTATTTTCTTACATAATTACATTATTGAATTATTTATTCCATATTCAACATATTAATCATTATAATCACTTTACATAATTAATTTTATATAAACGTTATTTATTTCCATAGAAGGAAAATTTTAAATTTAAGCTAAGGACACAGTTTTCCATAGAAAGAGTACACTTGGTTTGAATTTCAGGCCACTGCACTTCCTTCTAATTTCTCCTGTGTGTTCCAAAAGCCTTTTGATTAAATATTAATATATAAATTATTTTTCCCTATTTATTTTTATGTATTTATTATTATTATTTATTTATTATTATTATTTTATTTTCTTTATGATTTTTGTTAACCACCTTAGTTGCACAGTGCGTCCACCTGCCACCAAGACCGTCTTTTATTTAGTGTCACTCCTTTGTTGGCTTACGGCCGATCCCAACGTAGGAGTTTATATTTAATTTATCCTATGTTCCGCAATTGATTCCTAAGGCCCAAACTTAATTCTCTTTTGATATCAACTTTGTCACGACCCATTCTATGGGAATCAGACCGGCCACTAGGACCTGGGTGGCTTAGGGCCCCCGAAGCCCGTTAGTAAGGCTTGTATTACTTAAAAAACTCGCATTTCTATTCAATTGTGGATTTTCAAGGCCCAATAACTTATTTACAAAATATATTCAAAGTTAACAATCCATATAATAAATATTTTGTACTTCTATTTATTCATTTTAACAACCATTTGGGAATACAATTTGCGGACTCTACTCCATAATTCACTATCCTTTGCATTTTTCATATTCATTACAATGATTATTACTCTTATCGATCCGTTATTCGTTCGTTCGATTTAGACTCTAGGATTCTTTTTTCACCTATTTACCTGGGAAGGATTTGGAGGGGGGGTGAGTTACTAAACTCAGTGAGTAGATTAGATAACCCTCTCACCCCACACATCACACCAAATGCTAAAAATATTTTTATTTGTTCACTCGATTAGTTACATGATCATGCAGTGTGTCACACAAATGGCAATTACAACAAGCCAATCAACAATTATTATCACCTTCATATAATCTATTCACGTGGAATTAGTCAGTGGAGTCACCGAAACCGATTGAAACCGTCCTCCCACATGGCCATCCACTCAACAATGTGCACCAGGGAGCCAATCTCCATTTTGGCTGACCGGTATTAATCCTTACACGACCGGTCCTCTCAATTATTTTTCATTCTCTTTCTTTCTTCTTTTTTTTTTATTTACCGACAGGCGGCATCCGAGTCGTTCTCCCTTCAATCTAAGTCATCAGGCGCACACAACAGGAGGCCAACCTTACGAGCAACGATCAAATCTTAGATCATCAGGGCGCCCAAAGAGACCAACCCATGATTTTCCATATCATTTACAGGATTCCAGAACAGAGGTGCACACGGGGCGCGATCCCCATTACCCAGCTAACAGAGAAATCAGAATCAGGATCCATACAGTAGTAACAGAATATAACAGAAATCAGGAATCAGGATCCATATAACAGAAACAGTCTCACAAACCCATGGTGATTCCACTTTCATCCCAATTCCACACAAACAAGGGCACAACAATATTCCACATTCACAAGTAAATCAAGCAATAATTTTAATATCAACAAATAGTGGCATTCACAACCTATGGGCAATAATGCATGATAAAACATTTAGCCATGACATGCATGAATGCAGGCGGATGAGGACGCGGAATTAAATCTAACACTACTTCAACCAGTTTTTTTTATTGTCCTTTTTAAAAGGACTGCCTTTTTTTAGCCAACATTGCTTCCAGCTTTTGTTCTCGCATTTTGGTATTTTAAAACCTTTAAAATAAACAAGAAGAAAATTCTAAATAAGATTTTTAATCCAAAAACTTCATATATTTCACATTCGTTTATTTATTTTGGTTTACCAGGTCATTTAATTCACTTATTAATTTAAACTATATATATCTATAGATTATATAATTGGGTTTTCCTTATTTATTTATCACTCTAATAATCTTATTCTATATTTCTAATTCTATAATTAATTTTTATTTTTACCAAAATTCTCGACAAGCACTTCTCGCTAAAAAATTTAACTAATTCCATCCAATTACTCATTTCAATTATTTTTCAGGTTCTTCACCAACCCATCCACTCGGGCAATCAATCCAGGTCAATTATTTCCCATCCGGGCAATCAATCCAGTCAATTATTCCCATCCTCCATATTCTCCATATCAACATTAATTTATAAATATTTCTTTTAATTCCATAAATCATAATTTCCTGACAATTTTATTTATTACCAGAATTTAATTTTAATTAATCAAGCAATCTTTATTAATCAATAGATCACTAAATTAATTAATCAAGTAATTAAACTAATCAATAGATCTAGCCAAATTAAATTTATTTAAACTAATCAAAATTGCTAAATTAAATTAATTAATCAAGATTCTGAACATTAAATTAATTAACTAAAATTACTAAAATTAAGTTATACCGCCTCAGATTGTTAGATCGGATTTTTACGCATGCCAGATCGAAACTACGCGTGCTGAAAGCGACTGGACCACCTGAGATCGACGCAGGAGGGCTTGACTTGCAGTGGTGGCATGACCTGGCGGAGGAATGGCTAGCGGCGCAACTGCAGAGCGTCGGTGGTGGCGCGCTTGCTCTATCGAAGGCAGGAGGGTGGGTCTGTTCGTGCCGCGCGATTTGATCCAGGGAGCTAGCAGAGTCGCTGCGACGTGGAGCGGCTGGATGTGGCGCGCGGAAGAGTCCGATCGAGCTGGAGGTGTCGCGACGCTGCTGCTGCTCTGTCTCGCCAAGAACGCAGACGCGGTGAAGAGCAAAGAAGAGGAAAGAAAGAAGAGAAGAGAGACGAAGGAAGAAAGAAAGAAGAGAAGAAGAGGAGCGGAGGGTGGCGCTGGCAGTGTTGCTGATGCAGTTCGTTCGGTGTGGGACTGTAGCCGCAAAAATGGTGAGGGAGATGAGCGTCGAAGGAAGAATAAAAAAAGAAAGGATTATGTTTCTAGAATGGTTTGGGCTGATCGCGGTTCGATTCTGCGTTCGATTCAGCCCAAATCTTGGTTTTCTTTTTGATTTTGCCGATTTTCAATTTGGTTTTCGATTGGTTTATCAACTGTACAAATTATAATTTGCATTTAATAATTAAATATATTTTTCACGCTGGTAGTTTTAGCGCAAAAATGGTGAGGGAGATGAGCGTCGAAGAAGAATAAAAAAAAGAAAGGAGATGTTTCTAGATGGTTTGGGCTGATTCGGTTCGATTCTGGTTCGATTCAGCCCAAATCTTGGTTTTCTTTTGATTTGCCGATTTTCAATTGGTTTTCGATTTGGTTTATCACTGTACAAATTATTAATTTGCATTTAAATAATTAAATATATTTTTCACGCTGTCAGTTTATTAAATTTGAAGTAAAAATCTTTGAAAATAAAAATTCGGGTTATTTCAATAATGACTTGCCAAGTGGATCAATCAAATTACATAATTGGCAAGGGGACTTCCTCAAATCTCTATAAATAGAAAGCCTCTCTCCACATATGAGACATAGACATATAGGGAGAAAGATAGAAAAGAAGCCTGAAAGCTCTGTCAAACTTAAAGACTACAAAAAGTCTCTCCCAAGTTTAAAGATTCAAAGTTCTTTTAACTTCAATTCAGGATCAAATCTCATCGACCCTTGAATCATCCAAAGCTCGTTCAACTTCAATTCAACATAAAGTCTTTTCGGCCGTTGAATCGTATTCAAAATCAAGTCTTTTCGACCATTGAATCGTATCCGCGACAACAAAGAGAAGAATCAAAAAATAATCTTTTTTGTAATAGAAGATTCCACGCTAGAGATTATATCCACTTATTATCATAAATTCAATTTGTATTTTTGTATTTTTATTTCTTAATTTTCAGGAACAAATTTTACCCATACACCTTCAAAAAACTTGGATTCCAAAAGACGCGAGCAGTACTTCCTAAAAGATTAATGGGAACATGAACACAAGTTTCTCCACCTTAGAAATCAGACCACCATTAATAAGTAGAATAATAAGCATTGCAGCTGGTGTGCCGCATAGCTTGTAGTAGACACGTTGCTAGTAAACATACAGAAAGAACACAGTAAAAAATTTTGAAATTCTTGACCCTAAGTCGAAGGCGCACAAAGTAGATTTTCAGCAAGTAATGTAGACAAATAAATACTTCACTTTGTCCTCAATTCACAGTTGAAGTTATAAATCTGGAGTAACAAAGAGTGCATTGAACCACGAAAACCTCAAATAGAACATAGATGCAGCCAGAAGCAAGAATAGGGAAACTAAAAGTATTGACCCATTTGAGACGCATTTTTTCAAGAAACATTGACTACTTTCAGTATTTCATCATAATTCATTGTAGGTAGTTCTCGTGTATATCCTTAAAACCTCCTGTAAAATCAATATATGTTAGACTTAGGAGAAATATAAGTGGCCCAAGGAAGATAGATAAACAAAAATATATATATATAATACAATATCAGAAAAGTAGACATGAAAAGTTTACTAAACAAAAGATCACTAAATCTACATAATATATCAAAATTGACAAAAAGATATCTAGAATGAGAGAACATACTTGAAGATAGGATTTGGTACGGTATTAGGGTCTTTCGAATTTACAAGGATAAACATATAATCATCCCAAAAGTGGAAGTTCTTCATGATTCCATTATGTAAAAAAGAATTTTTACCAAAAAATAGATAATTGTTATATTTTATTCTCGAATATTTCTAATGTACATTAAATGGTAAACTTACCTTCTCCTTCAGGTTTAAATTGCCAAATATCTATCAGTTAAATTCTTCTGTTGAGCTCTTCCCTCACTATTCAAAGAATAAAATTCAATATATCGTGCAATATATCTGTACAAGTACATGAAAAGTACTCCATGAATTGGAGTCCATTGTCCAATTCCTTTAAATTTTCAAAAATTATACGAATTACACTTTGCTTGTATATCTACATTTCTATGATATTTTAACAATTATATGTTTCTGCATGACATTAGATTTCTTAGAGACAGAAATACTTGCAAGTAATACAGAAATTAAAAAATGGACACAAATATATACAAAAATACAATTTAGTGCAGTAATACCTCAAACTTTGACGAATATATTAGGTAAATTAAAACAAAGTTTGCCAGAATAAATTAAAATGAAATTTTAAAAATAACCTCAAAGTTGTAATAGTTATAGTATAAAACGCATCACTTACATCACCTTCAGTATTGCAAGACATCATATATGTACATGCAAGCACTGAATTATTTATTCTCCTCCTTCTCCCACCTATAGTTGCTGATGTGGACGATTAATTATAGATATTTTCTCTTGTGAACTGTAAACCATTAGATAATATTCTTGTTCTTTAATGTTCCATCGGTTAGATCATAGATTTACAATACTTTGTATATAAAGCATCTGTAAACTAATAAGAATACAGAAGAGAATTATTTTTCATTTTCGATTTCTCTACATCGTATCAGAGCCACTTGCTCATGGCGGTTACTTTTCATTGAAGATCATTTGAGAATCTTGATTTTTTTTTCTCAGATACTGTTTCTTTCTCGATCCTTTAAGTTTTCTTTTCTCTTCTTCTTTTCATATCTGAAACCTCCATAGAAACGAGATGAGTCCTCCAACTGATGAAGAGGTGATACAGAACCATGGAATTGGCATGACGATGGCAAAAGAAGCTCTGAACAAAAGAAGCTCTGAATCTGAGTAACTCAGATACTCCAAGCAATACATCGGTGAGTTTTCCTTTAACTGGTCAAAACTACTTGTCTTGGAGTTAGTCAATGTTGATTGCGTTGAAAACTAAAGGCAAATTGAGTTTCATTAATTGAAAATGTCTAAAACCTGATATTAACTCCCCTCTATATCATAAATGGGTTAAGGTTGACAGTATGGTTGTTTTGTGGTTATTAAATTCCATATCAAAGGAATTAGTTGATTCTTTTCTTTATGCGAATTGTACCAAAGATCTCTAGGATGAATTGGCTCAAAGATTCGGAGAATGTAATGGCCCATTGCTATATCAAATAAAGAGGGAGATAACTAGTTGTGCTCAGGGAAACACATCTGTTGTAGTTTATTTCATAAGGTTAAAGAAGATGTGGGACGAGCTCTGATGTTTACATCAGTTTCCTAGTTGTAATTGTACTGGCTGTAGTTTGTGATGTCACTAAGCAAATTGTTAAGTGTGGAGAATGAAGACCAGTTGATTCAATTCCTAATGGGCCTTAATGATATCTATGATCATGTTAAAAACCAAATCTTACTGATGGAGCCTTTCCCTAGCATGAATAAGGCTTACTTGACGATATTGAAGGTGGAAAAAACAGAGAGAAGTCCTTAATTTCACAATTGACTCTAGTGAGACACCTGCTGTGATGCTTGCTCAAGGTGGTGCTAGATTTAGAAGTGGCAATACAAGGGAGTCCAAACCAAACAATACTGGTTTTAGGAAGTTTAATCCAAATAAGAAAGAAGAATACTGCAGTTACTGTAAAGGCAATAAACACAGAAGGGAAACATGTTTCAAACTTCACGAGTATCCAGATTGGTACCGGGAGCTAAGACAGAAAAGAGCACAACCTCAAATCAATAATGCCATTCAAACTTCTGAAACACCTTTCGACAAACTCACTCAAGCTAAATCTAATCCCTCTAATGATTGGAATGTCAAATAGCTAAGCTAATTCAGATGCAACATGAGGTTTTGAAAGCCATCAAGAACCAAGGGCTGCAAGCATCAACTGATGAACAAAATCATGCTACAACAACCAATTATGCAGACACTACAAGTTTTGCAGGTACTGTTCTAAACTCTACTCTTTCTAGATTGAATTATAGGGATAAAGGAACTTGGATTTTAGATACAGGAGCTACGGATCACATTTACCAATTGCCTAATCCCAAACTTGTTCGATTACCCGATGGAAGTGTTAGATTAGTCACACACACAGGTAACATCATTCTAAATGCTAGACTTACTCTATTCAATACCTTACTGTTACCATCCTTTAAATGTAATCTCATTTCCATAATAGCCTTAACCAGAACATGTGATGTTTCTGTTAATTCCTTACCTTCTTGTTTCAAACTGCAGGATTTGAGGAATAAAGAGGTGCCGGCCATTGGAAAAATTCAAGAAGGTTTATACATATTAAATAAAGAATCTTTTCATGTATCCAATATTCATGCTTTTCACACCACTTGTAAGGCCCATTCTACTCATCTTTCACTACTTTGGCACTCAAGGTTAGGACACTTGCCTATGCAAAAAATCAAATTTACTAATGTATCACCTCAAAATAAAATAAAATATTTTTTTCGTCCTATTTGTCTTATGGCCAAACAACAATGTCTACCTTTCCCATCCTATTCATCTACCACCTATCAATTATTTGATCTAATTCATGTGGACCTATGGCGCCCTTACAGTATTAGATCCATTTCTGGGGCTGTGTACATGGTTACTATTGTTGAAGAACACAGTAAATACATATGGACTTACATGATTAGAACAAACCAACAAGTCCTTGAAACCTTAGTTCATTACCTCAAATATATAGAAACCCAATTTAACAAACACATTAAGGCAATTAGAACCAATAATTGTTCTGAATTTGTGAACCACAGTTGTCAAAACTTGTTCTTTCAACAAAGGAATTACCCACCAACGAACCTGCCCTTACACTCCACAACAAAATGGAGTTGTGGAGAGACGACATAAAACCTTACTCCAAGTTGCTCGATCCTTAATGTTGCGATCCAACCTCCCAAAATATTTTTAGTCTGAAGCCCTACTCACTGCCACTCACATTTTAAATAGAACCCCATCTATAATCCTAGATCGGTCCTCACCATTTCAGCTACTTTATGGTACAAAACCAACTTTATCTTACTTTAGGACATTTGGATGTTTGGTTTATACCACAGACATAAAACTTCACAAACTTAAATTTTCCCGAAGGGCAATTCCTGCTATGTTTGCTGGATATTCAGCCCATCACAAAGGGTACAAACTTTTTGACTTGAATGACAAATCCTTTTTTATATCACGTGATGCTAAATTTTTTGAAACCAATTTGCCTTTCCATTTGCACAAACCTGAAACCATTACCCAATTTGTTCTACCAACATGCCTTGAAACAAGTGATAACCACATAGACCTTACCCCTACTTTTGACCTTCACAACCCACCTTTCATATCATCTGAATTAATTAACACATCTTACTCTACCCCACGTGATTCAACACCAGACCCCATTTTACACTCTACACCAACACATATAAATTTACCGACTCAAATAGATTCACTACCCTACCATACCAGCCACCATCCAACTCATTACAAATTAATGAACCAAATCCCATCATCGCACCCACATAATTCCTACCACTCAGAAAAAGCACCAGACCTTCCCATAAACTAGCGTGGCTCAAAGATTTTTGCTACTAGTTACTTCCAATGTTTGTACTTCTGAGCTCTCTAATCCAGCAGGTATTTCCCTTTTACCCATGCCCTACACTTTTACTTCTCCTTATTTGAATTTCGTAGCTAATGTATCTAAAATCCAAGAGCCTGCAACCTATAAACAAGCTAGCAAAGATCCAAATTGGATTCAAGCCATGGCTAAAGAGTTGGATGCTTTAGAGACCAACAACACATGGATTCTCACTAATTTATTGCCGGCTAAAAAGCCAATTGGTCCAAAATGGGTATCGAGTCAAATACTTTGCTGATGGTACTCTTGACATGTTCAAAGCCCGTCTTTTCGCTAAGGGTTACAACCAATTACTCGGCGTTGATTATACTGATTCTTTCTCTCCTGTAGCTAAACTTGTCATAGTCAGGTTACTTCTCACTATTGCAGCTGTGAATCAATGACCATTACACCAATTGGACATCAACAATGCATATCTCCATGGCTTTATAGATGAGGATCTATATATGGAACCTCCTGCAGGACACACCAAAGCATTGCCGGGCCAATATTGCAAATTACAGCGATCTCTCTATGGTCTCAAGCAAGCGGGACGCCAATGGAACAAACAATTTACCACCACTTTGCAGGCTTTTGGATTTCGCCAATCCTCCCATGATCACTGTCTTTTTATCAAAGGGCAAGGTACTACATTTCTCGCTCTCTTGGTGTATAATGATTACATCCTCATAACTGGACATGCTGAAAAATTGATTATTGAAGTGAAAAACTATCTGCACAAACAGTTTACTATCAAAGACCTTGGATACGCAAAATTTTTCCTTAGTCTAGAGATAGTGATATCTGCTTTTGGTTTGATTGTTACTCAATGCAAATACATATTGGATTTATTATCTTTTGTTGGACTTGTGGACTCTAAACCTGTTCCCACTCCATTGATTCAAGGCACAAAGTTACAGCCTGACATGGGCTCTCTACTTCCCGATCCTGTTGTCTATCGACGGTTAAGGGGGAGACTGCTTTATTTGGGCCTTACCAGACCCGATATTACTTTTGCGGTCCAGCAGTTAAGCATGTTCATGCAACAGCCATGTGAGTATCATTATAAAGCTGCACTCCGCATACTTAAATACTTAAAGGGCTGCTCAGATAAAGGCCTATTCTTTCCTGCCTCTAACTCCCTCAAGATCACTGCGTTTTGTGACGCGGACTGGGCCTCATGTCCAACTACTCGCAATTCATTATCTGGTTATTGCATATTTCTCGGGTCTTCATTGATATCCTGGAAATCCAAGAAACAAAACACAGTGAGTCGCTCCTCCGCTGAAGCAGAATATAGAAGCAAGGCGCTCACAATCTGTCAATTACTTTGTCTTTCGTATATTCTCAAAGACCTGCAAGTTCATGTTCAGTTGCTCATTCCCTTATACTGTGACAACCAGGCAGCACTTCGCATCGCTCAAACCTTATTTTTCACGAGAGAACGAAACACATTGACATCGACTGTCATGTGGTTCGCAAACAACTCCATACTGGTTTCATTTCTACCTCACACATAACACCAAAGCTCAACTTCCATATTTATTCACCAAATCTCTCTCGCACCCATCATTCTCTCTTCTCCTTTCCAAGCTGTGATTAGTTGATTTCTCTCCAATCAATTCCAGCTTAAGGGGCAAAATCCATCACTGACATCGCCTTTAGTATGGCAAGACATTATATATTTATATGCAAGCCCTGAATTATTTATTCTCCTCCTTCTCCCGCCTATAGCTGCTGATATGGACAATTGGTTATAGATATTTTCTCTTGTTAACCGTAATTTAACTTTCCATCGTTCGTAGATTTACAATAGTTTGCATATAAAGCATCTGTGAACTAATAAGAATACAGAAGAGAATTATTTTTCCTTTTCGACTTCTCTACATTATCAAACTCGGTTTTCTTTATCTTTCCTTCATTTTCTTGACTTTCAAACAAACGAAAGATAAAATCCAGTGAAAATGAACTAAAAATCGCTAAAAGGGCACCTGAAATTTTGATTTTTGCACTTTTGATGACAGAGATTTGGAGGCTGTTCGGTTCTGATTTGCAAGTGAACGTACTCGCATCTACAATGACCTCGCAATTACCTATAAAAACAAAAACAAGCAAAATAATTAGAGAATGGAGGTATTGCATATGAACAGTATACGGAGCATCTATACCATATGACCCGCTGTACATATCGCAATAGTCGACTTTAATGTTAATGATATGAGGCAGCGACTGCGAAGTTGTGGCGGTCAAGTAACAGCCCGATGAGGCCGAGCTATGAGGGCCGACACAAAAATAATTAAACGGAGAAACTTCTATGTGCATTGGATGGCGGAGACGTGGACAAGGAATTAGGGGCACTGATTTAGTTGGGTTTTTGTTGTGTTACATACTGAAGATAGATGGCTTACGAACGCGAGGAAAATCCACTCAATCTGTGCAGACTATTACCTCCTCCTTCTCCCGCCTATAGCTGCTGATATGGACAATTGGTTATAGATATTTTCTCTTGTTAACCGTAATTTAACTTTCCATCGTTCGTAGATTTACAATAGTTTGCATATAAAGCATCTGTGAACTAATAAGAATACAGAAGAGAATTATTTTTCCTTTTCGACTTCTCTACATTATCAAACTCGGTTTTCTTTATCTTTCCTTCATTTTCTTGACTTTCAAACAAACGAAAGATAAAATCCAGTGAAAATGAACTAAAAATCGCTAAAAGGGCACCTGAAATTTTGATTTTTGCACTTTTGATGACAGAGATTTGGAGGCTGTTCGGTTCTGATTTGCAAGTGAACGTACTCGCATCTACAATGACCTCGCAATTACCTATAAAAACAAAAACAAGCAAAATAATTAGAGAATGGAGGATAGATTATTGTGTTTTTAGGAATAAAAATCTCCATTAATTTCCAATATAATAACTTGTCATTTTTCAATTAAAATATAAATGATAAATTTCATTTAAATAAGTAAACTAATATTCTACACTAATTAATTAATTATATAAGTAATAACATTAATTATAATAATTATTTTTAATTGATCTAAAAAAATTTGTTGATTTGAGTAATTAATTTGAAAATTAAAAAAAAAATTAAGAATATTACTATTGTTTTTAATTACATTTGCAAACAATTGTTGATACTTAATTTTTATAATTTCATAGTAATAATAACTAACGTTATTACTATAGTTAAAAAAAAAGTCATTACTTGTTTGAAATTTTTCGAAAAAAAAAAGAAAAAAAATAAAAATATAAACTAACTTTATTATTGGATTAGAAAAAAGTAAAAATAGTTGAGTTAGGAGTGGGATAATTGTTTTAGTAAACATTTCAATGGTTGTGAAACTCATTTACAAGTTCTATCAATTTGAGTAAAATTTGAGTTAGGCATACCCAATTTTATAGGATTCAATTCGTAAAATTCAAATCTTTATTTTTTTTTTTCATTCTAAACATAAAATTTTGGATTTCTAAATATATTCCACAAAATTTGGTGGAATTCATTTGGAAATCCAAACCGCTCTTTCTATGGCTCTTGGTTTGAGTTTTGGAAGTGAAGAAGTAAAATCGAACTTAGATCAAGTGGGAGGAAAAACGTTCATGTAATTTAAACAAACGGCGAATTCTGATTTTTGAGTGAATTTACACTTATATTTTGCTTTAATAAATGATATTTTTTTGGTTTTTTATATAATATGGTGTTTATGAGCATTGATTTTTTTAAAATTGTGAACATAAAATCAATTTAAAAATAATAAATATGTATATTGAAAAATGCACATAGACATTTATGGAAAATTGTATTGCAAAAACGTATTACTAAAAAACATAACTACTTTATGATTTTATCAACCATCTAAGAACTTCAAGCTCATATTGGTCATTAATTGAGAACAAGATTTAACCTTATGAAGTGAAATCTCCCATTATATTATAATAGTTCAATTTTAGAATGATCGGCTGTTAACTGACTAGTTATATTATAAGTTCAAATCCTACTCAGAGAGACTAAACTAAAAAATTGAGAAAGAAAGAGTTCATTTTAACCATTAAGGTAGGTGACCCGCTTCCTATGTGTTGTTTTTATTACATTTTATCTCTTCATATCACAGTTAGAGAGCAGAATTTTCACCTGAACTTGCATCAAAGATGCAATCATTTTAAAAGCTATTTATAACCATCCAATCAAGAATTTTCAACTATTTCTAAAAAATGCAATGCTTGATTCTCTGAAAAGGCCACAATTATTTCTCTCCACCTAGTGAGCTAAGAGTTTCGACCTATTTAGGATTTCTCTCGACCTAGTGAGCTAAGAGTTTCGACCTATTTAAGCGTGGCAACGAATAAAAAAAATTAGACAAGAAATTATATTTTAGATTGTGACCAAATCAATTTTAAACCTATAAAATTAAAACCACATTATAAGAATTTATTATTTATTAATAGTTTTTTTTTTTTTTTTTTTTTTTATTAATAGTTTTTTTTTATTTTTTTTTTTTGATAATTATTTGATCTAAACATGTTATGAACAATAAATCAGATACCAAATTAACACTTAATTTTTTTACGCAATTATAATGTTTTATAAATGAATATTGGAACGCTTGATATAACTCAGTTTTTTTTTTTTTTTTTTTTTGATAATATTTGATCCTAAACATGTTATGAACAATATCAATACCAAATTAACACTTAATTTTTTACGCAATTATAATTTATAAATTGAATATTGAACGCTGATATACTCAGAGACTCTTAAATCCAAATACTTTACAATTGATCTGCACATTTGTATACTTGAGGCTTGAGGATTAACTATTAATTTCTTCAATAAATCATTGATTAAAACAGAGGGATAAGTCTTTATAATTGAAAATTTTGGAGGAAAAAGTGTGATCTTGTTCATACTTTGCATTTAACCAACAACAAAAAGTTTCATTGAACATGAAATAGAAATTTTACAAATATAGCTCTCATGCCAGGTCATCATTCACATCCACATCTTGCTCTTTATCAATGTCAATGGAAAGCTTGTGTATCCACCCCACATTCTCTGACCAGCTAATATCTTGAAGTTTATCATTGAGACCATCTCTGTTGGATATGGCATTCTTTGAAGGTTCAGACAACTTCACATCTTCCTCCTCTGATTCAAACTCTTCTCCATCAGTATCACCCATCTCATCATCTTGATATTGGCTTCTCATTGTACAACTTCACATCTACCTCCTCTGATTCAAACTGTCTCGGTAAGAAAAACGCAATCGCATTTAGAATGAAAAGTAAATCCAGCAAAAGCATGCCAATAACTAACAGACAAGCCTAAAAGGTCACATAACTACCGACAGCAACTACCATTCTTTTAAGTTCTAAGAAAATAAAGAAGTACTGAAGCATCGCTTGAACTAAGCAGATTAATACAACTCTCAGATAATTCATGGCAGAATTTATACATCAAAGATCAAATATTTCATACTCTATAAATTCAACAACCAAGAACAGATTTTCAAGCATATTAATCAATCAGGAATCAATACGGCACGCTGTCTAATTTAAGAGTCATTACAAATGACTCAAAAACATGAAAACCAGAGCAATTTAACCATGAAAATTTTACAAATCAAGAATTAATTTGACTTAGTTATATTGAATTAATAAAGTGCAAAATCAAATCTGCGATTTATCTGAAACATGAACTTCCAAATGAAATCCACAAAATTTTGCAGAATTCATTTCAGAAAACAAGCATTTTGAATTCCAACAAACAAGTTGATAGGCCAAATTACATCATAATTCTGTAAAGATGTACAATCAGAGGCCTCTCAATACTTTCAAAGAAACAAGCAATGATTAGCAATCATCTTAAATATATATTTCGATTTAATTTTCGATAACGCTATCATTAACTTAATCTAACCCTTAATCATGGACTCATTACTAATCTTCTGTCTCAAAAGGTTATCCATAACATAGCAGAAAAATTTCAATTCTTTCATAATCAAATATATACATCAGACCCTACTTTTAAAATTTTATTTCATTCATTATAGTAAACTAATCAGAGAAACTTAATAAGAAAGTGAAACACACTTCAAAACAAAACAAACTAAGCCATTTCCCCTTTCGCTGGGCAACTCATAAATCTTAGAATAGTAAATAAGGGAAGAAAATTGTTTTTTCAAAGATTTTAAAACTTACATAAAAGAAAAGAGAATTTAAAATACAACACAAAAAGGAGAAAGGAACTCACAGATTTAAGGCTTCAACAAAAATCAGAACGGATGTTGTCAAGCTCTGTTACAAAGGAAATAACAGCGACGGTTCTTGATAAGGACTCGCTTCAAATCGTCTGGGCTCCAAGGGCAGTCGAAGAGAAGATGGAACCTCTTCCTTTTTGTTTTTCCCCGTTTCTCTTTCTAACGGCCGGATGATAGAGAACACATCTCCTTTAGTGAAGTTAGGCTCTAGGGTTTTAAGACTTAATTGTTACAAAAAATCCGCGACTGTAATTTTAGCAAAAGAAGAATAAACAGTCCCAGATGGATAAAGAAGAGAGTTGCAATATTAAGACTTAACTGCTATTGTATTTATGTTACAAGAAAATGTTGCAAATACCTAAGACCATCATCGATACTAACATATCTCCAGTTAACTATATTCAAAATACCCACACTCACCTTATCAACTCTAACTTCCCTCTTCCCACCTCCACAAAACCCTAACTTCAAGTCTGCCACCAACCCACTTGAATAGCCACCGGAGCAACACCCGGGAGATGGAAGCTCCTCTGAAAACCATCCATCAACGCCCAAACCAAATCTCACTTTCCCTTCACAATCCATCATAGTAAAGACCCTGCTCCATCCCTTCAATATCAAATTCCAAGAAATTTTCATATCTTCTAATACCTCGTATTTATTCTTGTAACATACGTCAATATCAAACCTAAACACCTCTTGCCGGATATCAAGTTCAACACCCGGCTTTGCAATGCTGACAGTGGAATGAAGATGAAGATGATTCTTTGTGCTTAAATTTATGACAAATATGAGATTTTCTAGGGAAATTTGGGGTTTATTAGGTTTTTTCACACGGCGACTGGCTGCAATAGAAGCCATGGCGTATAGGCGGCGATAGGAGATGGAAGGATCAGCGAATTTGAGTTGAGAAAGAGAAGGGTAATGGGTAGCGCATAGAGGTTGCCAAATATGATCTGTAGACATGGAAATGTACCATGACTTGGAAACACATGAGGCTCTTGCTAGAGCTTTGGGGTCAAGGTGGTGAGCAACAAGAACAATAACCTCCCACGGCGGCGGCGGTGAAGTATTGGTGTTGGATTTAAAAGAAAGCAGCTCTGGCTGGGGCATTTTTTTACCTTTGTTATCGTTAATTTGGATATGGAGATGATCTGAATAATATTTATATGGCTATGGTGGCTTTGTATACGTGTTATGAAGTGGTGTTTTGCATGGAAACAAAACGACACGTCACATGCTTAAGGTTAGAAGAGTGGATAACACGTGCATGCTCTTTGTGTCCACACGTATGTGTATAAAGTTTTTTTCTTTTGAAAGATTGTATGAAGTTGAGGGAAAATTTTATCTCCATCCATGTCTCACTCATCTACAAAGCCAAGCCAATGAAAATAAAATTTTTTATTGAAATGAAAATATTTTTAATATATATTGAAAAAAAAATAAAATTAAAACACTTTTTTAAAAATTTTTAGACAAATAATTTTCATGAAGTCGATTTAATATTTTGATGGATGCACATAACCATCAAAGAATATTTTTCCTTTTTGCTCAATTTTATACTTTCCATTATTATGCTACTGATAAAATACCTTCTTTTGGAAATTATGCCAAAGAAAACAAAGATTATTATGTTACTATTAATTACTAATTCTCCAAAAGGATGTAATTGAAATGTTATTTTCAATTTAAAAAGTGTGAAAATTTAGAATATCTTAGGTCTTATATATATGCACACCCAACAGAACTTATCTAATCTTATTTTCAATTCTTTTTGTAATTCTTTTATTTGACTATGTTGTTAGACATGAGAATAATAACTAGCTGGGACCTGAAAATTTATAAAGAGAGGATCCAACTTGCAAATTTAACATTTTAAAAACAATGAAGAGAGCAAAAAAAAAAAAGGAAAAAGTTTAATTTCAACCTGAACTTAGATAATATGTACAAGAAGCCTATTTTTTAACTTTTGGGTTATAAATCTCTATACTTTCTTTTTAACCGGCTCAATTAATACAGTCTCTTAATGGGTCAATGCGCGTGGTAAGCATAGAAATGCATCTGCGCGTTATTATATGTCCCCTTCTCATACATATATACGCATATATTCTGACACATTCCTTTTCCTTTATTGTTATAATAATTATTTAGATGATTATTAAATAAATAATTATCATGCCATTATTGAATGGAAATAGACAAAATTTCAAGAATTAAATCAATTTTTATTTTTTTCCAAGAAAAATTTCCATTTTTTTCTTTTATATAATTAACAAAAATATATATGGTAACCAAAAAAATTAATTGTTACGACCAGAAACCATGGGCTGGACCGGCACTAGAGCCCAGGTAAACTTAAGGCCCCCGAAACTCGTAGTAAGCCTAAATCACTAAAATTCCACTGTCTGAATATAAATTTCAAACATTCGGCCCATACTACTATGAAAAATAAACCTCAAGATTTTATTATAACTCGGCCCAAAGTCACGACCCGTTTCCGTGGGCCGGACCAGCACTAGGGCCCAGGTAAGCTTAAGGCCCCCGAGGCCCGTAGTAAGCCTGAAATACTAGAAATTTACTATCTCAATAAAATTTTAACATTCAACCCATATGATTATGAACAATAAACCTCAAGATTTTATTATTTCTCGGCCCAAGTTTATCTTCTACGACATCCCATAGTTCGGGCCCAATTCACAATACATCACATTTCTAACATAGGCTTACAGAATTGCTTTGGCTATATTAATACACGACTAAAAATATGTAAATCCTACAACTGCGGAGTCACTAACTCTTAGTATACATAGCTTTTATACACATGATTACATAGCAAAAAATTATGAAACTAGAAAAATTTCTTTATTGCCCTGCGCCGAAGAAGCATAGCCTAAATCGGATTAAAGGAAAAACCTACTTCCTGAAAAATCAAACAAGACATGTGAGTTTTTCTAAGGAGTAAGAATTTTTGCACACCACACGCAGTCACACAAATGTGTAAACATATTAATCTAGTCGTCCGACTAGTTATATGCTCACGCAGCCAGTCACACAAATGGCAAATCACCAGCACAGCACTCAACAATGCATTAAACCATCTTGCATATAAATCACATCAAAGTGGAAATTAGTCAGTTTGCATCACCGCGAAAACCCCCGACGAGCCGTATTCTTCATCATGGCCCATGCCTCTCAAACGTGTGCACACCGGGGAGCCAAATCTCCATACCTGGCCGACCGGTCTAATCCTCTACTACGACCAGTCCTCTCAATTATTTTTACATTCTTCTTTTCTTTTCGCATACCAACAGGAGGCCATCCCGGTGGTCTCACATCCATCCTCCATCCAATCTAGATCATCAGGCGCTCACAACAGGAGGCCACCCTGCGGGCTGCGATCAAATCTAGACTATCAGGTGCGCAACGACGAGAGGCCATGTTGTGGTTTCTATATAATCCATAGTATCAGGTGCACACGGGGATGCCGATCTCCCATTTTCCCAGCCAACGGTCCAATTTCATAATTCATCATAATCAGGATCCATGCTTTATCGACCGTCCTCACAAACCATAGTGACCCACTTCATCCTAATTCCACACAAACAAAGCATAACATTATCACAACACAATTAATCAAGTATTGCAATTAAATGCAAACATATTATTGCAATTAATGCAAACATATTGATCAGTTAAAACATCGTAATGCAATGCACAATTAGGACAATCATACTCAAATGCAAATAAAATAAATTAGATAATAATATTAAACAATAAACAACAGACGATAAAGATAATAGATAGATAATATAATGATAATGATAGATAACAATGATAATGAAAATAAAATAAATAATTGAATAAAATAAATAATTGAATAATTAAATGAATAATAATGATAATGATAAAGTAATTAAAGCACTTTATTTATTATGTATCAAATTATAGAAATTATTTGAATAAGCTTATTTATTATGTTATTAATTAAAACTAGTCTAGGTTCTATCGAAATTTCGACAGCATCTCCCCTAAAAGTATGACTATCTACCTGTTTAAATATCACAATAATATTATATATTTATCAATCAATGCACGCAGCCCATCCGTCAGGCAACTCACAACAACACTTCCCATCCGCCACATTCGTAACTCAACATCCGCTAAGTTCTTGCATCAACAAATAATCAACTCATACAAATAATAACTAAGAATTCTTATTTCCATGTCAAATCTTCTAGTTCTGATTATAGTTCATGAAATTTATTTGACAATACTCTAAACTAATTTACAATTACACCAATAAACTAATTTATTATTATTCCAATTTAATTCACTTAATTTAGTCAATTAATTCATTAATCAATTAATTTCTTTAAATATACAAAAAATGAAGGAAAAAATTGAGGGGCTTTTTTGTTTTTTTTTCCCCCCTTAAAGAAAAAGCGTACCCGATTTCGAAATTTTGAGCGACGATTCCACGATCCCTCACAAAGAGAGGAAAAAATTCTGTTCCTGGTGTCCCTTCCGCCGGTCCGTCGGACCGCCGCCATCTTCCCGCCGTCCAACGGTGGCCGAAAATCGAATTTTTGCCCAGAAATTTTGGGCGATTCGCGACACCAAAAGAAATTTGCGATTCGCACACCAAAATGCTCGAAATTATGCCAGGACCTCGATTATATGACCAATTTGAACTGAATGTGCCTCGTTTGGTTGGAAACCGCCTCTAAACCTTCGACCAGCTACCCAACTTTTGATTTTCCGATCCCGGCGAAATCACTCAAGATTGATGCCATAAAACAGAAATAGGGGAGGAGAGGAGGTCGACCGCACCTGGCTCGAGGCTTGGGATCGCCGGAAAACTGAACTGGAGACGCGATTTCACGGTCGAGCGAAATCGCGGCCCTTTTGCGGCTGCTACACTCACCAGGAACGAAGGAGAGAGGGGAAGGGAGGCCTGAGCAGCTGCGTTGGTGACGTGACTGCGAGGAGATGAGCTCGATCGGCTCTTGTGGCCAGAAACAGGGAGGGAAGGAGGAGGAGGTCGCGCGCTGGCGCTAGGAAGGAGAAGAAGAAAAGGAGAAAAAAAAAAAGAAAGAAAGAAAAAAAATCTCGGAGCTTCTAGACCATTTCGGTTCGATTCGAATTTGTTTGATCTAATTCAATGATTCGGCTCGATTTGTTTGGTTTTTTAATCCGATTTGATTTATTTTGATTCTTTTGGTTAGGTTTTAGAACATTTCCTCAATTTACTAAATAGTAATAATAATTACTAAATAGTAATGAATAATGAATAATAATAATGATAATAATATAATGGAATAATAGATTTTAGAATAATTTAATTTATATAGCAATACAGCACAATATTACATATACATTTTTAATAAATTAATAAATTAGTGAATCCATATTTAACTCTTAAGAAATTTTCTAAGGGTTCTCACTAGGCAAAATATTTAATAATAGTTTTTGGGCTAATAGATTTTTAGAATAATTAATTTATATAGCAATCACACACATATACATATACATTTTTAATAAATTAATAATTAGTGCTCCATATTTACTCTTAAGAATTTCTAAGGGTTCTCCACTAGGCAAATATTTAATAATATGTTTTGGGCTTGAGCCCAACTCTGTAAACTTGGGCTCGAATTAGAATTAAACAGTATTTGCAGTCCAGACAGTTGAAAATTCAGATTTTTAATTTAATAAAAATTCAAAAGTTTCGAAAATAAAAATTAAGGGTGTTTCATTAATAAAGCTCAAATTATCCAAGAAATCCAAAATTAAGAAAAAAAAGGATAAGAAAAAGTTGTATAATTTTTTTCTTTTCTTTTTCCAGAGTTTAATATAATATATTTTCAATTTAAAAGAAATTGTAAAGAAGAAGAATAGCAGAGAAGGTTTTAGAACACTAAAATTATAGAAAAATTAATTTATAAAAAAACAAAAAAACAAGAAAAGAAAATTAAGAATAGAATTTATACATAGTCAGTGTAAAAACTGGAAAAGAAATATTAAAATAATTAAACCCTTGAAAGAAAAACAAAAAGGAAAAAAAACTTGAAAAATAAAAGAAAAAAGAAAAACTTGAAAAATAATTCATTTCTATTAGTCTTCTACTGAGTGAGAAAAAGCATGAACCGAATATAGACCATTTTTTTCTAAAATTAGATTTCCTTTATCATATTCTCTCCTCCTTATCATCATTCTTTCTTGGCTTCAACGCATTTCTCCTCCTAACATAATGATCTACTGCAATTGATAAAAAGAAGAAACAATTTGGAGAAGATAGAGAGATGCTATGAATCAAGAGATGTAATTATCTACTGCAATTAATAGAGAGAAAGAAAAATTTTAGAAGATAGATGATCCAGCCAAGCACACAAGCTTTACTGGGATTAGGATTTGGTTCGCCAGATAGGAATTTTAGAGATTTATGCTTTAAAAGTGTTCTTTATCTTTTCAACCAACCATTAATATTTATTTGAAAAATATTTAATTTTCTCTTTCTTACGTTGACCACGTGTACTCCACGTCACTTCTCCAATTGAGATACTATGCAAATTGAGCCAGTTAAAATAAGTTATGGAGATTTATGACCCAAAAGTTAAAAAATGGGCATTTTGTACATATGAATCAAATATAAAGGGTAAATTGAACAGTTTTCCAAAAAATAATAATAAAAGCAAAATCAACATCATTAATTATATATAAAATATTTATTATACAATTCTCAAAATTTGGTAAACTTATCCGTGATACTTTCCAACATGATTAAATTCCATAAATTTCTAGATTATCTACAATTCCCATTTCAATTACTTGTCTTTGGAATGGGAAAATCTATGGAATTTGCAATTACATTTTAAAATTATGCCAACCCCAAAATTAATAAACATAGAACAGGAAAAAGAAAGCCGTGAATTCAAAATTTTACAACAGCAACACAATTTGATCGATCCCACTTGATTATTTCCTTCTACTATTAGATCTTTCTTCTGCAGGCTTATGGTTTTAATTTATATGTTATACCCTTTAAGTGCTTTGTACTCAATTATCCCTTTATACAAAATTTGCCTATTTAGAGGCATATCCTCTAGCAATTTTGCACTATAACTTTGCATATAATTATTTATGACGTGCCCACCACTACCACTACCTTCTGCTATCTTCGACAGATGCTTGTTGTTTCCTGATGGCTCTATCACATCATCTGCAAATCTCACCCTTTTCTTTCCTTCGCATCTCTTTGACCCTACAAACCCAAATAATTACTATAATATAATAATAATATAACAAGAAGAAGAGGAGGAGGAAGAAAGGAAATATATTCATTAATTCAAATTCAATCCGCTTCATAAAATCGGAGACAAGACGCTTATGAACATGACGAGCAATGAGAAGTACACTGCCTGAAACTGCGAAGGCAGCCATGAAACCAAGTCCCGTTGAATTATTAGAACTTGTCATTTTTATGATTTTCTTTTTGAAGGCTTGGTGTAATGAAAATAAAAGAACATTTATACATTCTAACAAGGAAATGGCCAAAGAAGAAAGGAAGATACATTGAACGTTTCTAATTTATAATTCTCAAGACAAGTACATAAACAAGTTTTAAATATGTGAAAAATGAACAGGAAAGAGTTTGGTACATGGTAATGGATGGTCTATTCAAGAAATTGACTTTTGGTTTTCATACCTATAATAATAATAGTTAATAAAAATATGGAATTGACTATAATTTTTCATGGATGACCTTAAACTCGATCCTTTTTTTTTTATTATTTTTTTTTGCATATTAATTTCTATCCAATAATAAAATTGCAACTTTAACTTCATTATACCATTTAATATTAGATAAATAGAATTCATATAAAGTCAGAGACACGAGTTATTATATATTTTTTTTAACTCTGTATGTAATGTATATTTTCTCGTGAATTAGATTTTAACTTCTGACCTTATAAATAAAGTTCAATTGAAGATATAGTTTACTTTATTAATTCAATGGCCTGTTTGGTTGGATATTTTTGGAATCAATGTTTCAAGTCTTAAATTTTACGAGAAGTCAATGATTTTGACTTTTCTTTTTAGAAAACATCTCAAAAAAATAATTATATATGAATGTTTGGACTTTTTCTTTTTTAGAAAACATTCTCAAAAAAAAAATTAATTATAATATAACTATATATATATAGATATATATATTTATCAAGTGGCAAGTAAACCGCATGTTTTTGTTTTTTTTTTTTTTTTGAGAGCTAATGAATAAATTATTTGGTAATCATGTTTTTTTTTTTTTTTTTTGAGAGCTAATGAATAAATTATTTGGTAATCATGGGTTGGAGCCAAATTGATGACAAATTTTTTGTAGTTAGGTTTAATGGTCGAATCTCTCAATCACTTGATTTAATTTAATAAAAAATTTACTCAAACATGATATTTTTGAGAAAAAAAATACAATGCAATATTTTTGAAAAAAAATACAATGCAATGATCATGTTTAAACACAAGGGGTAAAATAGCAATAATAGGATAAAACCTGAAGCTGCACATAAATTGAATTTATTGATTTAAAATATCCATTAAACCACGAGCTTGGGGGTTGGGGGCCACCCCGCCTCTATAAAATACTCATGCTATAGCAGTCCTTTATAGCTTAATGGCATTAGATCCATCTGGTCATATTTGACTTTAGTTTGACTCATACTTTTACCTCCTGAGAATGTTAAGAAGAATACAGTTAAAAGAAAAGATAAAAGATAAATAATATATTACAATTGCGAAAAGTAGGACACTAATAAATCACAATGCATGATGAGAGAAAAAAATAAATAACTTAGATATATCAGATATGTTAAAACAACAAATGATGAGTTTGCTTCTCACCATTACAGATACAGATATAGATTTAAAAATAATTGATAATCCTAAAGATTTATATAAAATAGAATTTCTAGTTATTCAAAAGATAGTTCAAGTGATATAGATAACTGTGAATGCGATAATCCATGTATTTATAAGATAAATAGTATAAGCATAGTTATTAGAGAGATAAATTTTCTTTTTGATTGTACAGATAAGATTGAAGATAAGGATATTAAAAAGGATTAATTATTGATCGAAGCCAATTAGCTCCCTTCTGGTATCAGAACTAAATTTTTATAGGTTGTAGAGGTAAGGTTATTAATTATTTAAAGATTAATTATTAGGAATAAGATATAGAAATCTATGAGTCAAGCTATTAGTAATTGAGATTACAAAGCTATTAGATTATTGTTGGACAGTTGGTGTAAGCGTTGGTCAGTCGTGTGATAGGTAGTCCTGCAAAGGTAGTCCCTGATATGAATCCGCCATCACTCATCCATAGAGACCAAGGGAACAAGGGAGCATGGATACCTCAACTTCTAACTAAGATTCGAGGACGAATCTTTTTGAGGAAACGAATCTTTTTGTAGAAAGGGGAATGATACGAAATGGCTACCACTCCAAACATAAGCCTCAAGGAAGCATGGAGAACATCTAGTTTCTCACATGATGGAAGCAACAATGTTGAGTTGGAAGCTGAATTTTCCAACACAAGACATGCCTAGACCCAATGCTTGGTTAGCACGCCCGTGGCTAGATGGCACACCCCAGGCCGTGCCCTCGTCTGACTTGCTGAGGAAGAAATCCTACATTGAAGCACGCCCGTGCCTAAATAGCACACCCAGGCCGTGCTTCCCTCCTGGACTCTGAAGCCAACCGCCGTGCCATAATATGCACAAACGCACTTCTTTGCCTCTCGCGAGGAACACTCGTCCATGCGCGCACGCCCGTGCCAATTAGCACGCCCCAGGCCGTGCACTTCTCTGCCTCTCGCGAAGGAAGTCATACAATGCGCGCACGGCCGTGCGCCTTGGCACGCCCTGGACTGTGCAACTCCCTGCCTCTCAAATATTAGTTAGTTATTTTTGAGTTTTTGCTTTGTTAATGGGTGGGCCTCCAATATTTCAACCACCCTTGATTAGTTAGCCTTATTTTGATTAGATTTAGTCAATATTTAGTGGATTTGGATTAGATCTCCAAATCCTTACCCAAATCCCTTAAGTTGTTATGATTTTTGGTTAAGTCTTAATCCTTAGTTGTTTAGAATTTGCTAAATCCTACTCCTTAGCTAACTCTAATCCTTATTAAGGATCTGGACCTTGGGTGGTGGTTAGATTAGTATAAATTAAGCTTTTGTTATTTTGTAATTATATTCAAAATTATTCCCAAATGAATTAAAAGACTACTTCTTCATGCTTAGGCGTGGTTCAATGTTTTTTAGAGAGTGTGAAGATTGGCATTTTCTAATTGGGGCCATCAAGAAATCCAAGGCTAAACTTATCAATTCCTTTTGTGGCGTTTTTATCTTATTTCTTTTACTCTATTATTGGTGTTCTTGCCTTCAATTTAAGGCTCTATTATTGGTGTTCTTACTTCTTTAAGCTTTGGGTGCCATAGAGGGGAGTTTAGTTTGATCTTGGATCTCTTCCAAAACTTGTCATAGAGTTCATGTAATTTATTTCCATAGGGTTCCGCGTCAGTTTGGTATCAGAGCCAAAGGTTAAGGTAAATTCTTATTTATCTTAGTTCTAGGGTTTGTGATTATATGTTTTCTTGTTTCTTCTTGTTTCTTTGTGTTTGTCTTCTTGTTTGCTTAGTTTCAATTCGTTTTTGCATCAATTAAGTTTGTCAATTTCGTTCTTGTTTTAATTCTGGAAGTTTTGATCTTAGATCTTGTTGATTAAAAAAAAAAAAAAAAAAAAAAAGAAAATTTCGTCCACCATTGGAAATTGCTTTGTAATGGATCTTTGATTTTGTTCCTGAATCCAAGGGATTTTGATCCTAATTCAAAGGGATTTTACCTTATTTTTTGTGGGATTTTGCCATAAATTTTGTGGGATTATTCCTAATCATTGGGAGAATTTGACCCTATTTTAGTGGGATTTGTTTCCTAATGCTAAAGGATTTGACCATATTTTAATGGGATTTAGTTATCCACTATAAAATCTTGTGATAATCGCATATCCTTAACTACTTGTGGATAAGATAAGCAAAAATTAGTTGACCATATCTTTTTTTGAAAGATTGAGGCCAAAATTCCTACTACAATGCCTTGTCAAATCTAAGATATCTCTCTTAAAATTGGGTTGCATTAAAAGGGACACAAGGCAGCCAGCCCCGTGCTTCACCTCAAGCAAACAACCAATGCACTTTTTCTGACTTTCCACTTGTTGGACTAAGATCTTTAACACGCACGCCCATGGGCAACCGGTTCTGAAACCTGTTAAACAAACTGTTTTCTTTGTTTTTTTTTGATTACTTTGGCTTGGTTTGGGGTAGAATTATAATTAGGCTCCATATTTTGGTTTGCTTTGGTAAGTAAGCTAATTCATACATTAAATCCTATATATTGTTCTTTCAAAATTCTTAGTTTCCTTTGGTTTTTGCGTGTGAGCTTTCTGTTGCTACTATTACTTATTGGCGTGTGTTTGCTTGTTCACTAGCACTTCTAATTGATCTTTAAGTAGTGCATTGTTTATAGTTCTTGTGCTAAGCTGTCCATACGAATCGTTTTGAGTGCTTCATTCTAGAATTTGGCTTTGCTTTACATTTGTTAAGTTTTATTCCTTGTTCTAAACGTGATCTTTGAGTTGGTTGGTTGAACTAAAGATTCTGAAGTTCAATTGGAAGAATTGCAAGGAGGTGAATTACAAGAGCTGTAAACCGTGAGGGAACGTGATTTAGAATTAACTCAAATCTTTTTGTGTTTTTTTTTTTTTCCTCTTTGAATACTTAACCATGAGTAACAGATAATAGTGAGGATGAAGTCAAATTAAGATGATTCGCCAATTAAAACTTTGTAAAATGGAATCTTCCCAGAACAGTTTGAAAGCTTCCAAACAGTTTCTTCGAAAAGATATTGAGAAGGGTTTTGAAGGAGATTAAAGCTGCCCAAACGCTCTAATACAAAAGAGCTCGTCCTAGTACTACACTAACTACAGATTTCAAATACCTAAAGATGAGGAGGGCGATAATCCTAATTGTTATTTAGGAATTTGACAATAATTCAGGAAGGATACAAGAAGGAAAAGTGTGGATTAACTCAATGTATTCATTCACAAAGGAATGGGTTGGATGACTGGTTTCAAATTCATCTTTCTCAAAGAAGAGTATGAAGACCAATATGGAAATCAAAAGATTGAGTTTTTTGAGACTATTAATAAAGAAAAGAAGTGTAAAAATAAGATAAGTGAGAACATACTGAGTGAAAATAAAAAGAAAGAGGGAGAAGAAAAGGAAAAACAAATTCAACCTATATTTGTACCTTCGTGCAAAGAAATTTGATTAACCATCAATGATCCTAAACCATCCTTGCCAAATGTGTTTGTTGATCCTTTGCAAGAATTTGAAGTATGTGATGACCAAGAGAAGCTACTTGAGATAGTGACCTCAACTTTGAGAGAAGATGAGAGTGGGGCTTCAAGTTCAAAAGAACTAGAAAAGAGTGAAGAAAAGGAGGAGGAAGAAGCCACAGGGCAAACAAAACAAATTAATAGCCCATTAGAGAGTGAATTGTCAAAGGAACAAAAGAGAGAAAAGAGAAAAATAACAAAACAAAATTTAAATGGCCCAACTGTGAGTGAAAAAGAGAAACAAATTGTGTATGTGAAAAAGAAAGAGATCCAAAACAGTTTGTGAGATTCAATCTCACATCTTGCATAATTATGATCTTGAAGCTCCAATGTGATTTGTTCTTGAGTAAATGCATTCAAGGCTGCTCGTAGCTTGGTTGCACAAGCTCTTGTGATTGGTCCCACGGGTAGAGCTAGAGGATCCTTCACCTTACTTCCTTGATCCGTATCAAGAAGGCTAGAACCAACATTGAAAGGAGGAACAAGCAATATGCTGAAAAAGCAAACAAGGGCAGAAAAAAGTTAGTGTTTATGCCAGGTGATTGGGTTTGGGTACACTTTCGCAAAGAAAGATTTCCCAACAAAAGGAAGAGTAAGCTAGATGCACGTGGATGAAACGTGGAGGAAACGATGGCCCAAGTTGTGGAGGCACATTGATGACAAACACCTATAAGACAGGCTTACAAGGTGGAAGTATGGTGTTTTTCATTACTTTCAATGTTAAGTAAATCTGTCTCCTTTTAACATGATTGCAGATTACGAAGGAACGAACCTTTTCGAGGAAAGGGGGAATGATAGAATCTGCCATCAACTCATCCATAGAGAACCAAAGGGAACAAGGGAGCATGGATACCTCAGACTTCTAACTAAGATTCGAGGACGAATCTTTTTGAGGAAAGGGGGAATGATACGAAATGGCTACCACTCCAAAACAATAAGCTCAAAGGAAGCATGGAGAACATCTAAAGTTTCTTCTCACATTGATGGAAGCACATGTTGGTTGGAACCTGAATTTCCAACACAAGACATGCCTAGACCCATGCTTGGTTAGCACGCCCGTGCTACGATTGGCATACCCCACGATTATTGGTGTTTCCGTTTCATTATAAACGCACTTCTTTGCCTCTCGCGAGGAACACTCGTCCATGCGCGCACGCCCGTGCCAATTAGCACGCCCCAGGCCGTGCACTTCTCTGCCTCTCGCGAAGGAAGTCATACAATGCGCGCACGGCCGTGCGCCTTGGCACGCCCTGGACTGTGCAACTCCCTGCCTCTCAAATATTAGTTAGTTATTTTTGAGTTTTTGCTTTGTTAATGGGTGGGCCTCCAATATTTCAACCACCCTTGATTAGTTAGCCTTATTTTGATTAGATTTAGTCAATATTTAGTGGATTTGGATTAGATCTCCAAATCCTTAAGCCGTGCCAAGCTTATGATTTTGTTAGTCAACTCGCCTAAGTTGGTTTAGATTTTGGCTAATCCTACTCTTAGCTAACTTCTAAATTCATCTTAAGGATCTTGGGACTCTTTAGATTAGTATAATAGCCTTTTTATTTTGTAATTATTCATCAACTTATTCAATGATTTAAAGACTCTTTCTTACATTGCTTGTGTTCATGTTTTTAGAGAGTGTGAGATTGCATTCTTCTAATTGCATCAAGAATCAAGGTAAACTTATCAATTCTTTGTAGCGTTTATCTTATTCTTTTTCTCTATTATTGGTGTTCTTGCTTCTTTAAGCTTTGGGTGCCATATAGAGGGTGCCATAGAGGGGAGTTTATTCTAGATCTTTGATCTCTTCCAAAACTTGTCATTGAGTTCATGAAATTTATTTTCATTGGGTTCCGCGTCAGTTAGCAGGGGCGTGCGTTTAAGTTCTAGTCCAACAAGTGGAAGTCAGAAAAGTGCACGGTTGTGCTTTGAGGTGAAGCACGGGCGTGCTGACCAAGCATGGTCTAGGCATGTCTTCCCTCTGACTCTGAAGCACCCCCGTGCCAAATAGCACACCCAGGCCGTGCTTCCCTCTGACTTTAAAGCACCCCCGTGCCAAATAGCACACCCAGGCCGTGCTTCCCTCTGACTCTCATGAGGGAACTCCTACATTGAAGCATTGAAGCACGCCCGTGCCAATAGCACAACCAGGCCGTGCTTGTCCCTGCCTAATCATTAAGTTTAGTTAGCTTATTTTGAGTTTTTGGGTGTGCGCTATTTGGCACGGGGTGTGCTATTTGGCACGGTGTGGCTTCAAGGTTAGTTGTTTTCCTCACAGCAAGTCAGACGAGGGCACGGCTGGGTGTGCCATCTTAGTGCACGGGCGTGCTAAACCAAGCATGGTCTAGGCATGTTCTTGTGTTTGGATAATTCAGGTTCCAACTCACATGTGCTTCCATCAATGTGAGAAACTTAGATGTTCTCCGTGCTTCCTTGACTTATGTTTGAGTGGTAGCCCATTTCGTATCATTCCCCCTTTCCTCAAAAAGATTCCGTCCTCGATCTTAGTTAACTGACCGCGGAACCCAATGAAATAAATTTCATGAAACTCACATGACAAGTTTTGGACAGAGATCAAGAATTCTAGAATAAACTCCCCTCTATGGCACCCACAAGCTTAAAGAAGCAAGAACACCAATACTAGAAGTTAAAAGAATAAGATAAACGCGCACAAAGAATTGATAAGTTTTAACCTTGATTTCTTGATGCAATTAGAAGAATGCAATCTCACACTCCTCTAAAAAACATGAAACGCCAAAGGCATGGAAGAAGAAAATCTCTTCTTTCATTGATTGAATAATTGAACTGTTATATTTACAAAATAACAAGCTATTTATCTAATCTAAGAGGTTTCCCAGATCCTTAAAGGATTTAGAGTTTAGCCTAAGGAGTAGGATTTAGCAAATCTAAACCAACTTAAGGATAAGACTAATAAAATCATAACAACTTAGGATTTGGAGATCTAATCCAAATCCACTAAAGATTGACTAAATCTAAAAACAAAATAAGGGCTATAATTAGAAGATAGAGCCGAAATATTGGAGGCACCCATTAAGCAAGCAAAAAACTCAAAAATAATAATATCATTTGAGAAGGCAGGGAACAGCACGGCCTGGGGTGTGCTATTTGGCAACGGGCGTGCTTCAATGTAGGAAGTTCCTTCGTGAGAGTTAGAGGGAATGCCGGCCTGGGTGTGCTATTTGGGCACGGGCGTGCTTCAATGTAGGAGTTTTCCTCAGCAAAGTCAGAGAGGGCCAGCGGCCTGGGGTGTGGCCATCTAGTCACGGGCGTGCTAACCAAGCATGGTCTAGGCATGTCTTGTGTTTGGAAAATTCAGGTTCCAACTCAACTTATGTGGCTTCATCAATGTGAGAAACTTAGATGTTCTCCATGCCTTCCTTGAGCTTTTATGTTTGAGTGGTGCCATTTTGTATCATTCCCCCTTTGCTCAAAAGATTCGTCTCGAATCTTAGTTAGAAGTTGAGGTACTCCATGTCCCTTGTTCCCTTGGTCTCTAATGGATGACGTGATGGCGGATTCGTATCATTCGCCCTTTCCTCGAAAGGTTCGTCCTCGAATCTGCAATCATGTTAAAGGAGACAGATTAACTAACATTGAAAGTAAGGTAAACACCAATACTCAACCTGGTAAGGCCTGTCTATAGGTGGTTGTCATCAATGTGCTCCACAACTTGGCATGGTTCTCCTCCACGTTATCAATCTTAATCTTCCTTTGGTTGGGAAATTTCTTTTTGCGTAAGTGTAACCCAACCAAATCTCCAAGGTTTAAAACACATCATGGCCTTTTTCTCTTGCTTTGGCACGGTTTGGCATAGCTTTGTTCTTCATTGTTCATATGAATCCTAGCCTTTAGCGTGCAATCTCCTTCACCATGTAGGGCTTTTTTCTTTCACTTTTGAGGAAATCTCTGCAACAAAGAACAGAACTAATGAAGGTAGAGAAAAAGGTGTTGATGTTTAGTTCAAACTATGCAAAACTCCTTAACCCGAATCATCAAGACTGGTCTACCCTCTCTCAAACTGTTTTGGATCTCTTTTCTTTTTTCAACATACACAATTTTTTTGTTTTTTTTTTCCCCCCTCTTTTTTTTTCACTCACAGTTGGGGCATTAATTGTTTCTCTTTTCTCTCTTTTGTTCCTTTGACAATTCACTCTCTAATGGGCTATTAATTTGTTTTGTTTGCCCTGTGGCTTCTTCCTCCTCCTTTTCTTCACTCTTTTCTAGTTCTTTTGAACTTGAAGCCCCACTCTCATCTTCTCTCAAAGTTGAGGTCACTATCTCAAGTAGCTTCTCTTGGTCATCACATACTTCAAATTCTTGCAAAGGATCAACAAACACATTTGGCAAGGATGGTTTAGGATCATTGATGGTTAATCAAATTTCTTTGCACGAAGGTACAAATATAGGTTGAATTTGTTTTTCCTTTTCTTCTCCCTCTTTCTTTTTATTTTCACTCAGTATGTTCTCACTTATCTTATTTTTACACTTCATTTTACTTTTACAAACTCTTTTTCCTTTATTAACAATTCTCAAAAATTCATCTTTTTCTTTTCACATTGGTCTTCATACAACTTCTTTTGAGAAAGCATGAAATTTGAACCAGTCATCACCATCCTTTATGAATGAATACCTATTGAGGTAATCCACAGCACTTTTTCCTTTCTTGCATCTTCCTGAATATTGTTCAAAATTCCCTAAAGTAACAATTTAGAATTATAGACCTCCTCATCTTTAGGTATTTGAAATCGGGTTAGTGTAGTACTAGGAGAACTCTTTGTTTGTATTAAAGCGTTGGGCAGCTTTAATCTCCTTCCAAACCCTTTCTCATATGCTTTGGAAAGAACTGTTTGAAGCTTTCAAACTGTTCTTGGATTGATTCAATTACAAGTTTTTAATTGGGAATCATCTATTTGACTTTCAATCCTCATTACCATCTCCAGATTTGCCGTTTGAATTCATGGTTAGTAATTCAAAAGAAAACACAAGAAGATTTGAGTTATGGTAATTCACTCCCTCACGATGTTACACTCTTGACTACTTCCTTGCAATTCTTCCAATTGAACTTCAGAATCTTAGTTTGCAACTCAACCAACTAAAAGATTCGACTGTTTAGATCAAGGAATAAAACTTTAACAATGAAAAGCAAGCACAATTCCTAGAATGAAGACTCAAACGATATGGACAGTAGCACAAGAACATAAACAATGGCACTAGCTTTAATGATCAATTAGTAGTGAACAAGCAAACACACCCTAATAATGTAATAGAAGCAACGGAAAGCTCACACAAAAACAAAGAAACTAGAATTTGAAAGACAATATTAGGATATAATGTATGAATTTAGCTCACTACAAAGTAAACCAAATATGGACCTAATTAATTCTATCCAAAACAAAGCAAGCAAACAAAGAAAAATTAAAAGAAAACAATTTGAAGATAGGGTTAGAACAGAGCACGGGCGTGCTAGATGGAGCACGGGCGTGCGTTTAAGTTCTAGTCCAACAAGTGGAAGTCAGAAAAGTGCACGGTTGTGCTTTTGTAGCACGGGCCGTTTGCTGGCCCTTGTGTCCTTTTATTGCAACCCGAATTTAAAGTAGGATTCTTAGATTTGACAAGGATTTGTAGTAGATTTGCTTGCAATCTCCAAAAGAAATATGGTCAACTAATTTTTGGTTATCTATCCAGCAAGTAGTTAGATTGGATTTTATACAAGAATTTATAGTGGATAACTAATCCCAAAAATATGGTCAATAAAATATGGTCAAATCCCTTTAGGATTAGGAACAATCCCACTAAATATGGTCAAATCTCCTAAGGATTAGGAATAATCCCACAAAATATGGCAAAAATCCCACAAAATAAGGTAAAATCCCTTTTGAATTAGGATCAAATTCCTTAGATCCAGGAACAAAAACAATATCCACACAAGCAATTTCAATGGTGGACGAAATTTTCTTTCTATACTCTTTTTTTTAGTCAACAAGATCTAAGATCGAACTTCCAGAATTGAAACAAGAACGAAATTTCTAAATTTAATTGAAGCAAAAAAAACGAATTGAAACTTAAACAAAAGAAAACAAACACACAAAGAAACAAGATGAAAAAGAAAACAAACACAAGAACAATAAGAATAAGAAAACAAATAAACACAGATCCTAGAGCTAATAAGAATTTAACCTTAAATCTTTTGGCTCTGATACCAAACTGACGCGGAAGCCCAAATGAAGAAATAAATTTTCATGAACTTCAATGACAAGTTTTGGAAGAGATCAAAGATCTAGAATAAACTCCCTCTAATGGCCCCAAAGCTTAAAGAGCAAGAACACCAATACATAGAGTAAAAGAATAAGATAAACGCCCACAAAGAATTGTAAGTTTCCTTGATTCTTGATGCAATTAAGAAGAATGCAATCTCACACTCTCTAAAAACATGAAACACCCTAAGCATGAGAAGTAGTCTTTAATTATTGAATAATTCCGATGAATTAATTACAAAATAACAAGCTATTTATACTAATCTAAGAGGTCCAGATCTTAGAGGATTTAGAGTTAGCTAAGGAAGTAGGATTTAGAATCTAAACCAACTAAGGAGTTGCTTGGCACGGCAGGCTAACTAATCAAGGGTGGCCGAAATATTGGAGGCCCAACCCATTAACAAAGCAAAAACTCAAAATAAGCTAACTAACTTAATGAGAGGCCGATACAAGCACGGTCTGGGGTGTGCTATTTGGCACGGGCGTGCTTCAATGTAGGAGTTCCCTCGTAAGAGGCAGAGGGAAGCACGGCCTGGGTGTGCTATTTGGCACGGGCATGCTTCAATGTAGGAGCTCCCTCGTGAGAGGCAGAGGGAAGCACGGTCTGGGTGTGTACCATCTAGCACGGGCGTGCTAACCAATTCATGTTCCCACTCAACATGTGCTTCTATTAATGTGAGAAACTTAGGTGTTCCTTCAAGTTCTTCATAGCACACCAATGCATGGTCTAGGCATGGTCTTGTGTTGGAAATTCAGGTTCCACTCAACATGTGCTTTGCCCATCAATGTTCCAACTCAACATGTGCTTCCATCAATGTGAGAAACTTAGATGTTCTCCATGCTTCCTTGAGCTTTATGTTTGAGTGGTAGCCATTTCGTATCAGTCCCAGTAATCAATAGTCTCTAATTATAATAATTAATCGGCAAAATGAGTATATTACTAAATCTTCTTTCTAATAATAAGTCTTTAAATGTTAATGACCCTAGTTCTACCCTTAGTGATTTGAATACCAAAGAAATAAATATCGCTCGCGTAGAAAATCAGCTACATAATTGGTCTATCCAAAAATATGATGTCGGCACTATTTACAAAATTGGTTCTTTTGATTTTCTTTCTGATTACTCAATTAAACAAACCGAACAATTTGTTCCATTAAGTCATATGCATGAAAATATTTAATTATTTTATGCACAAGCTATTTTGAAGCATAAAGAAAAATATAAATTCTTGCATATAGGTATGGTTCAAGTTGCAATTAAACCTTTATTTCGAGTTGGTTTAGATATTCTTATTTTTGCATGTTTGCGAGATGCAAAACATTTAAAATTTTCAAATTCTCTTTTAGCTATGATTGAATCTAATTTAGCTAATGGTCCTATCTATTTTAATTGCTATCCAAACTTTTCTTTGTTTCTTTATGATCTAAATATTCTAGATGCTTTAACTTTAACAATATAATTTTTCAGATAACACTAGGTCTATAATAGTTATATATAGAATTTACTATAAAGTTATGACAACTACCCTAGATCCTAGATCTAGACACACTTTAACTAGAAATGAAACAATTATTTTTGAAGCTAATACCCAACATACAAAAATACATACTCCTAAAAGGCTAAAGTGGCATGAATTAACCTAGGAAAATTTATGGGATTTCCAAGAAATTAATCATCCAATATCTGTTGAAAATATTTCTACTTCCTTTAGTATTCTAGAAGATACCGATGGAAGTATTCATGTTCAATTCCTTCGTTTAGAAAACTCCACAAGACAAATATTTTGTTACGAGAACCCTAGATTATCTACATCTACCCGAACGTCAAATATTCAACTACAAAATATAGATTTTAATAGATCTATACCTAGACCCATATATCAAGAAGTAGAACGACCAGTTAATTATTTACTGAAATGACTCGAAAATTCAATTTCATGGGATTTTCATTTAGAAACTAAATTTTTTATTCCAACCAATGAAATTTAGTGGAGAATATTTTATTATTCTAAACCAGACCTGCAAACTAGTTTGAATTTTTCGAAACTAGGTAAAAACCCATAAACCAAGCAAAAATCAAACTAAATCATTGAATTGAGCCAAACCGGTTCGAATAGAATCAGAATCGACCCAAAAAGCTCTAGAAACCAGTTTTTTTTCTTTTTTTCCTTCTCTTCTTCTTCTCTTTTTTTCTTTTTTTCGCCATTCTCTTCTTCCCTTCTCTTCTCCTCGGCCAAGCGCTGTCTCTCTCCCCTTTCTTTCATTTTCGGTCACCGACCATTGAAATCTGGCAAACAGAGTATCTGACCTCATTCTTCACAACGAGAAGATACTTGGCCCTGTGGTCTTGATTTGGGCGAGGTAGAAGCCTAAAACAGAGAGAAATGCAACTGGAACTCAAGAGATGTGCATAAATGCTGTGGTCTTGATTTGCGAGGTAGAAGCCTAAAACTAGAGAGAATGCAACTGGAACTCAAGAGATGTCGCATAATGAAGTCTCCGGTGATCCACGCTGTTTATGGTGATTGCAGCGTGAAGGGGGGTGTCGATTGCTTCATCTTCTCTATACGATCATTTCTCCTCCATCACTTCCGGCGACAAAGCTCAGATGATGGAACCGCCATGAATGGCAGTGGTGAAGCCACTATCGAGGCCATTTTCAACCAAATAAGGCATACCCAGTCCAAGTTGGTCATGGATCTGGAGTCCCCATGAGATTTCAAGCATTTTGGTATATACATTGCTCAATTCCGGCGATAGTCAACTTTCCGGCCATCATACACGGCGGCGGTCTAACGACCAGCTGGTGAGGTTTCGAAAGGCAGAATCGTCTCCTCAATGCAGTGAATGCAACAATCTAATCGGATTTTGCGAATATAGGTTAGTGCTTATTCTAAGCTTAAAATTTGAAATTTGCCTAGTTTTAAAAGATTACAGTTTTGATTGATTAACTGTGAATTAAATTTAATTCTTGGTTTTATATGTTTGGAGAATCAGTAAATTGAGCATAATTGTTTAACTTGAAATGTGGTAGGCAATTTTAATTCAGATATGAAAATAATTATGACTATGCGAATGCGAAATGAATTGATATGTACATTGTATATGAGTTAGGGTGAGAAGAACCTATTTCTTTTGGCGGGCAACAGCTATTTCAAATAATTGATGTCATTTAGATAAACTAATCATAGGAGTGGGTATATGTTTAAGGGTAAGTTGAGTTACTTAGTAGGTGTATATATTAAAGTTTAATTTAAATTAGCATTGGTTCTTGTTGGCTAGTATAGAATTTTAACAGATGCATAAATAAATGTGGTTCATACCTGAAGTAAGGATGATAAAGTAAAGGCTTAATGAGGAGTTATATAATGATTAGAAGCTAAGTAACTATCAAATGAGAGTAGTTGAATTTAACTTATCGAAACAAGTTGTGTTTATAAATTGTTTATTTATTTATAGAACAATTAATGATATCATTGGAAAATGCTCAGAGGTCAATATAATTGTTAAGAGGTCAATATAATTGTTAATTAATTGATTTAGAATTTAGAATAATTAATTACATATATGTGTGTGTGATGGTTAATAAACGTTGTCTAAGGCGAATGGATCGATTTGATTGATTGCCCGATGGATGGGCTGTGTGAATTGAGTAAATGTTTAGATGAATGAATAATGGTTATGGTGGACGAGATTAGTTGTTGTGAATTGCTCGATGGATGGGCTTTGAGTATTTATTATTGAATTGTAGTTTTAAGCAGGTGGTCTAATCCAAAATTTAGGGGAGGTTCTACCGAAGTTTTGACAGAATCTAGATTAGATTTACTTGTAAATAGGTTGTCGGATTTATTTAGGATAATCCTTTATTATTTAGTGTTGCACTTCTTGATTACCCGCAAGTATATGGATCACAACGTAGTAATAAAAATATCGATCCCACGAGGAACGGTGAAACGACCCAAAAATTTAATTTTATAGAATTTATTCTAACCAATGAAAATCAGCGAAAAATATTTTATTATTGCCTAACCGGACCCGTAAACCAATTTGAGTTTTTCGAAAACCATGTGAAAATCTGTAAACCGAATGGAAATCGAGTCGAATCACTAATATGGACCAAATCGGTTCGAATCGAACCGGAATGGCCTAGAATTATCTAGAAACCGCCTTTCTTCTTTTTTTTTCTTTCTCTTCTTCTTCTTCTCCGCGCGTTCTTCCCTGCCTCTCCTCCAATCTCCGGCCTCCAGCCACCGAAGTCGGCGAGCCATAGCTCTAAATTGGAGAGCACAATGAGAGGAAGCCATCTGTAGCCTTGTTTTGCAGAAACAGAGCTTGAAACGAGAGAAATCGCGTCAGGAGCAGTGCGACGTCGTGCAATGCCATTTTTCGGCGATTCTCGCCGTTTTCGGCGGACACATCCAGCGAGGAGACCTCTAATCGACTCCTCTTCGTCTTGTGCGTGTCTTCTTTCCTCCAGTTCCGACAATTAGGCTCCGGTGGTGAAATCACCATTGACGGCGACACCAAGCTTTGGGTGGCATCTGTTTAGGCCAAATGGGCCACCGACTCAACAAACGGAGCATGGATTTGTGTCCTTGGTGAAATTTTGATTCTAGGGGTGTACGAATCGCATGGTTCTGGGTAGCGACGATTTCCGGCCACAGTGAACGGCGGCGCTTCGGTGAGGCCCAAAGGACAGTATCTTCCTCTCCTCGCCTGGATTGTGGATTCATCATCCATCTTCCTCTCCTCGCCTGGATTGTGGATTCATCATCCAATTTTCATTCAGTACGCTCTAAGACTCAATTCTTAATTTTTGTATAAATTTCGAATTAATTAACTAATGAATTTAATTGAATAATTAAGTAAATTAATTTTAATAATAAGAAATTGGATTATTGGAATAGCCTAAATATATATAGAACATATTTAGTCCTTTGTAAATAAATTAAATTGATTAGTATGTGGATTTTTGCGATAGCCGAATATGTTTAGTTAATTGGTTTAGGATTTTAGAATAATGTAATTGTAAATTAGTTTAGAGTATTGTCAAATAAATTTCATGACTAATAATTATAATTAGAAGAATTTGAACATGGAATAAAGATTCTTAGTTATTATTTATGTGAGTTGATTATTGTTTGAATGCAAGAGCTTAAACGGATGTTGAGTTAGAAAAATGTGGGCGGATGGGAAGTGTTGTTTGTGAGTTGCCCGACGAATGGGCTGCCGTGCATTGATTGATAAATATAGTAATATTGATATTTAAATAGGTAGATAGATCTTTTAGGGTGGATGCTGTTGAAATTTTGATAGAAACCTAGACTAGTTTTAATTAATAACATAATAAATAAGCTTATTTAGATAAATTCTATAATTTGATACATAATAAATAAAGTGCTTTAATTATTCTATCATTATCTTTATTATTCATTTAATTATTCAAATATTTTATTTATTTTCATTATCATTATTATTATTATTATTTATTTTATCATTGTTGTTTATTGTTAATATTATTTATTTAATTATTTACTTGCATTTTAGAATGAATGTCTAATTGTGCATTGCATTACGATGTTTAACTGATCAATATGTCTGCATTTAATTGCAATGTTTGATATTGTGTTGTGATAATGCTATGCTTTGTTTATGTGGAATTGGGATGAAGTGGATCACCATGGGTTTGTGAGACCGTTACCGTTATATGGATCCTGATTATGATTACCGTTATATGGATCCTGATTATGATTACCGTTAGTTGGGTAAATGGGAGATCGGCGCCCCCGTGTGCACCTACCGTTATAATCTGTATGATATGGAAAACCAGAGGTTGGTCTCTTTATTGGGCATACCTGATAATCTAGATTTGATCGCAGCCCGCAGGGTGGCCTCCTGTTGTGAGCGCCTGATGATCTAGATTTGATGGAGACGACTGGGTTACCTCCTGTTATCCTGTTTGGTAAAAAAAAAGAAAGAGAGAGACTAGAAAAATAATGAGAGGACTGGTCGTGTGAAGATTGACCGCAGAATTGGGCGGATTGGCTCCCTGGTGCGCACACATGAAGTGGATGGGGCCATGTGGGAGGACGGCTCATCGGGTTTCGGTGAAACGCCATTGACTAATTTCCACGTGATGTGATTATCGTGAAAGATGTTAATATTGTGAGTGCTGGTGGATTGTGTGACTGGCTACGTGAGCATATAACTAGTCGGATGACTAGATTGATATGTTTACACATTTGTGTGACTGCGTGTATTGTGCAATAATTATTACTATTTAGAAAACTCACATGTTTTGTTTAATGTTTTCAGGAAGTAAGTTTTTTTAAAATTCGATTTAGGCTATGTTCCTTCGGCGCAGGGCAATAGAGGACAATAGAGGAATTTTTTCTAGTTCCACAATTATTTTACTATGTAATTATGTGTATACAAAGCTATGTATACCAAAGAGTTAGTGACTCCGCAGTTGTAGGATTTACATATATTTAAGTCCCCGTGTATTAACATAGGATAGAATATATTCCTGGGTTTGAACTCATATTAAATAATGTGATGTATTGTTAATTGCCTGAACTGGGGAATGTTTTCGCTGATAAATTTGGGTCGAATTTAATAAATCTTTGAGTTTATTTTCCTATAATATGGGCTGAAATGTTTAAAATTTATGAGATAGTAATTTTTAATGTTTCAGGCTTACTACGGCCTCGGGAGGCTTAAGCCTTACTGGGCATGCCCCCTGGTCCGGCCCATGGAATTGGGTCGTGACAACGGTTTCATGGTTCACTCTACTACTTATCCTTGAACAATTATGTCAATAAAACATGAAATAATTAAACTATAATCCTATTTAAACTATAATTAGATATACTACTTAATTTGATAGATAAAAGTGTAGTAGGATTCTTAGAAGAATAGATTATGCATTGCATTTTCTTTTTTTATAGCAAAACCTGTAACATACAATAAAGGATTCTTTAATCACCTATGGTAAAGTCTAATTCAACCTCTCGGTAAATAATTACTCTATTTATTATATGTATCTCTATTTATAATAATACTTTACTTTGTCAAATATTGAACCTATTTCTTATTCTTTGATTATTTCAATAAGACAGATGTAACTTTGAAAAAACAAGTTAAAGATGCATATGCAAATCCAACTAAGTGAACTCTATCTCTTTGATTTTTACTAAATTATTTCTTTTTGAGAATATAACAAAGTAAACTTGATTAAATAAACAAAGACCAAAAGATAACTTAAAGAATTTTTATTGACTGAAACCAAATATTGTTGCTTTGCATAGAAAAGTAATGATGAACAACATACAACAAGCTGTCTTTAATAAAACAAAAGAAAGATTTAAGTAGTCAAACTCAAGCCTCCGGAGGGCGTCACACCTCGAGGAACTTCTTGATGTTATTTCCACAAACAATAATAAGTGACTCTCGTCAACTTATTTCTAAGTACTACTTTTACACTTGTCTACTACTAGTTTTTCTTCTTCTCTTTTTCTGAGTTTTTCTGAGTGATTTCTGAATGATTTCCTCTTCATTTGTTTGTAATTTATAGAAGAGGAATTTATAGAAGAGGAGGATGATGTTGGTTGTGATGGTGATTGGTTAGCCAAAAGGTGCTTCAGATGACTCTTGTTGGGAAAAGTTCCGACCTATTCATGAGAGGACATGATTTTCTGGTGAAAAGGTATCAATTGACGTCTCTTGGGAACTCGATTCCCGCTCGTGAGTTTAAGAGTTGCGCTCGCGATCTTTGTTTATGATCTCTCTGCCTCTTTTGGAGTCCTTTTCGCGCTCGCGAATTATGCTTAGTACTCTTCTGCCGTTTTGGTTGTGCTCTTCGCACTCGCGAATTATGATGTTGCGCCCACAAATTTTGCTTGAAGCCTTCTGGAACTTGTACTATACAGATCGCGCTCGCGCATTTTGGGTCGCGCTTGCGAATTTTTATTTCTTCCCATGTTGCACGACTTCATTCGCGTCGCAAATTTCTTGGCAGGACTTCTCTTTTCCATACTTAGTCAAATTTTGATCCTTCTTCTTCATAACAGCAAGCCTTTCCAATCCTTTACTCAAATGCATTCGTAAAACAACTTTAAACCAAAAACAATACGGGAAAACGTAAAATGTATAAAAACAAACACGCAATCATGCAAATCATGTGATTATAACTTAACAAATTTGCCCACTTTGCGAGGCTATCAATTCCTCCACACTTCAATTCCCTCCACACATTAGTTCTTTGCTTGTCCCTAAAAGAATCATTCAATCTTTTCTTTGGGAATTCATGTTGATTATGTTTATTTTTACTGTTTATTTTTACTTGTTGATTTGGACTTCTTAAGTAATCTACCAAAAATAAGAGATTGATTTAATTTTGAACCAAGTATAATAAGTGAACATGGCATATAACATTTCAATCTAGCAAACAAAATCTAGAGTTTAAAAATCTAGCCACACTTGAAACATGAGATAGGCAATTCTCCTTCTTTAGAATGCAAAATAGAAAGTACTTAGGACAAGTTTTAGCACGCATGTAACATTTCTCATCTCAAGGTATTTTTAGGTAACCTATTTCTATCACACAAAGTGGTTGCATTTTATGCCCCATACCACTTCTCTCCTTTTTCTTTTGTGGTTGCATTTTATGCTCCATACCACAAATTTTTTTTTTGAATGGGAATAGTATATATAGGAATATAAGCAATAAGTAGTTGCATTTTATGCTCCATACTATGTTTAGAACGGATTTCCGTTATTTCTTCAATCTTGCTTTTTCTCTCATAATACCTTCATCCTTTATTGATTTAAAACATACATGTAATATGGCTTTAGTGTCCCTTGTCTTTCTATTCAAGTTAGGATTCAAAATTTTCTAAACAAATGGCTAAATCAAAGAAGTATGTTAAAAATATAAATTTGGTTAAAAACAATTAACTTTGGAAACATCATTAATTTATTCAAAGGTTAATGAATTTAAGATAAATTCCACAAACAATGGCAATCCATTAGTATTCCTAAGTGGACTAATCACAAGAGCCGTGCCAAAAGAAGTAATGAGCAACTGTCCTTATACATTCAAAGAAACAATCACAAAGAGCTCCATGATATTGCTTTCACAAGTGCTATGAAGAACTTGAAGGAAACCTGAAGTTTTTCTCACATTATGGAAGCACGAGTTGGAACCTGAATTTCCAACACATGACATGCCTAGACCGTGCTTGGTTAGCACGCCCGTGCAAGGTAGCACGCCCCAGGCCGTGCAAGCCTCTCCCTCTCGCGAGGAAAACTCATAGATACGCGCACGCTCATGCCAACTAGCACTCCCCAGACCGTGCACTCTTCTGTCTCTCGCGAATGAAGCTTTACATTGAAGCACGCCCGTGTGCCTTGGCACGCCCCAGACCGTGCCCGCCCCTGCCTCTCATTAAGCTAGTTAGTTTGTTTTGTGTTTTTGCTATGTTAATGGTTTGGGCCTCCTATATTTCGGCCACCCTTGATTAGTTAACCTTATTTTGTTTAGATTTGGTCAATCTTTAGTAGATTTGGATTAGATATCCAAATCCTTAAGTTGAAATCCTTAAAAGTTGTTATGATTTTGTTAGTCATATCCTTAGTTGGTTTTAGATTTGCTAAAATCCTACTCCTTAGCTAACTCTAAATCCTTTAAGGATCTGGACCTCTAGATTAGTATAAATAGTTGTTATTTTGTAATTAATTCGGAATATATTCAAGTCAATGAAATAGACTTTCTTCTTCATGCTTTTGGCGTGGTCCCTTCGGCTTTTAGAGAGAGTTGTGAGATTGCATTTCTTCTAATGCATCAAGAATCAAGGTAACTTATCAATTCTTTTGTGGGCATTTATCTTATTCTATATGCTCTATTATTGGTGTCTTGCTCTTTATGGCTTTGGGTGCCATAGAGGGGAAGTTTTATTTTAGATCTTTGATCTCTTTCCAAAACTTGTCATAGAGTTTCATGATTTATTTCCATAGGGTTCCGCGTCAGTTTGGTATCAGAGCCAAAGATTAAGGTAAATTCTTATTTATCTTAGTTCTAAGGTTTGTGTTTATCTGTTTTCTTGTCATCTTGCTCTTGTGTTTGTTTTCTTGTTTCTTTTTGCTTAGCTTTAAATTTCGAGTTTTACATCAATTAAATTTGTCAACTCGTTCTTATTTTAATTCTGGAAGTTTTTTATCTTAGATCTTGTTGATTAAAAAAAAAAAAAAGAATAAGAAATTTCGTCCACCATTAAAGAGTGCTTGACTTGTGTGGATTTTGTTCCTAATTCAAAGGGATTTGACCATATTTTGTGGGATTTATTCGTAATTCTTAGAGATTTTACCTTATTTTGTGGGATTTGTTCCTAATTCTTGGGGATTTGACCTTATTTTGTGGGATTGAGTTTATCTACTATAATCTTGTATAATTTTGTGATAAAATCCCCATCTTAACTACTTTGTAACAAGAATTAGTTGCCATTTTTTGAGATTTAGTTTATCCACTATAATCCTTATCAAAATCTAAATCCTACCTAAATGGGTTACATTGAAAAGGGATTTAATTCAGCACGTATTCCCGTTGCTTCACCTCAAGCACACCCGTGTTAGTTCACTTGTTGGACTAAGCATTACACGCACGCCCGTGCTTCTTTCTAGCACGCCCGTGCCCGATTCTGACCATTGTTTTCTTTTGGTTTTTTTCTTTGATTTCTTGCTTTGTTTTGGGTAGAATTAATTAGGTCCATCTTTGGTTTGCTTTGTAGTAAGCTAAATTCTTACATTATATCCAGTAATTGTCTTTTAAATTCTAGTTTCTTTATTTTTTTGTTTGAGCTTTCTATTGCTTCTATTACATTTTCAGGGTGTGTTTGCTTGTTTACTACACTCTAATTGATAATTGTAGTGCATTGTTTATATTCTTGTGCTACTATCCATCTCGTTTTGTGTCTTCTTTCTAGAATTGTGCTTGCTTTTCATTGTTAGGGTTTTATTCCTTGATTATAAACGTGCTTTTGAATTGGTTGGTTGACTGAGATTCTGAAGTTCAATTGGAAGAATTGCAAGGAGTAATTAAAAGAGTGTAAACATGTGAGGGAGTGATTTTATCAATAACCCAAATCTTTTGTGTTTTCTTTTTTGAATACTAACCATGAGTTCAGGCAAATCTGGAGATGATAATGATGGGGTTCAAATTAAAGATTCTCAACTGAAACTTTTCATGGAAGCAATTCAAGGACCAGTTTAGAGTTTTTCAAATAATTCTTGTGTTCAAGACATGAGGAAGAGATGTAGAGATAAAAGCTTCACAAAGCTCTAATGCAACAAGAGCTTCGTCCACAAGCTAGATTTCAAGTCCATGATGATGAAGATACTGAAGAACCATTTCAACAAATTGATGGAGACTTGGGATCAAATTGAAGCTGAGGATTCTGAATTCAAAAGGTAACAACAATCTGAAGAAATCACTTGAATGGGAGGAGAAAGTAAGTAACAAATTTTTGAATGCATAACTATTCTTCAAGAAAGAAATCCATCTTCTGGTTGATTCAAAGGTTTGCCTATGTTTTTGGGTGGGAACAATTTGTAATTTGAAAAGAAGAAGGAAGGGATTGCGAACCTGTACACTTATGGGAGATCAATGAAAGACCTAATGCACCAAAATTTGTCCTACTCATTACTTTAGGGATTTACACAATAAATTAGCTAGAATGGTGCAGAACGGGAAGAGTGTGGAAGAGTAACTAAAGGAGATGGAGATTTGCATGGGAAGAAAGCCAAGGTTGAGGAAGATTGACAAATCACCATGTCACGATTCCTTGGAGGTCTAAACAAGAGCATTGCTGAGCTTTGAGATGTATAGGTATGATACCTTGGGAGGAGATGATGACATGGCCATGAACTTGAAAGACAGAAAAAGGGGAGGATCCACCAACAAGTATTCTACGCAAACACCATGGGATCTAAAATGGCCAAAGAAGTGAGAAGAGGATTTAGGTTCTAATTTCAAAGGACAGAATTCAACTTCCAAAAGGTCAAGAGGCTGTCCAAACTCCAAATCAAAACACCAAAGGTACTTTCTAACTCTACAACCCTCTAAGTAGAAATTAAATGTTTAAATGTTTGGGGAAGGCAGTATGCACTCATGTCCTAATAAAAGAGTTATGATTGGTAAAGATGATGCGAATGTTAGTTCTGAATCTGAATGTAGTGGATTATGAATGATATCCTATTTAATTGATAATGATGATGATGATGTTAGAATAATTTAATACTTCCTAAAACATGGAGAAGCTTTTGGTTGCCTAGGGGCTTTGAAATATGCCTGGTCAAATAAGAAAGCCTTGATCACGTGAGAACATATTTCACAACTAGATTGTTTTGATTAGTGGAAAAGTGTGTAACTCTTATTATTGATGGGGGTAGTTGCACTAAACTAATGTTGCTAGTGTAAACATGGTAAACAAACTGAACTTAACTTGTCTCAAGCATCCTAAGCCTTATAAGTTGCAATGGTTGAATGATTGTGGGAGGTGAAAGTGACTCGACAAGTACTAGTGCCATTTTCTATTGGAAGATATGAAGATGAAATCTTATGTGACATAGTACCTATGCAAGATGGTCATTTATTGTTGGGAAGACCCTGGCAATATGATAGAAGAGCACTTCATGATGGATTCCATAATCAATACTCTTTGATCCATAAGGGGAAAAATGTGGTTCTTGTACCATTATCACCTCAAGAAGTATATGAAGATCAAAAAAAGATACTTGAGAGAGAGAGAGAGAGGTTTCGGCCTTGAGAAAAAAAGAGAGTGAGGTTTCGAGAGAACAAAAGAGAGAAGATAGTAAGAAGAAGGAAAAAGAGGCCAAAAAAATAACAAAACAAAATTAAATGGCCTAATTGTGAGTGAAAAACAGGGAGAGAAAAGAAACAAACTTTTTTATGCAAGGAGCTAGGGAGGGTTAAAGGTGTGCTATTGCCCTTGGAGAACCCCATTTCTTGTAAGATACAAAGAGGTTTTATTTGCGAATCTAACACTAACTGACATTTGCCTTCTATGGTTTTTGTGATACGAATGGCTACACTCAACATAAAGCTCAAGGAAGCATGGAGAACCATCTAAGTTTCTCACATTGATGAACAACATGTTTGAGTTGGAACCTGAATTTCCAACAAAGACATGCCTAACCATGCTTTGGTAGCTACGCCGTGCTAGATGGCAGCACCCACAGGCCGTGCCCTCGTCTGACTTGTTGCTGAGGAAATCCTACATTGAAGCACGCCGTGCCAAATAGCAGACCTCAGGCCGGTGCTTTTTTCCTCTAAACTCTCCCGAAAGGAACTCCTACATGAAGCACGCTCGTGCCAATAGGCACACGCCAGGCCGTGCTTTGTCCCTGCCTCTCAAATATTAGTTAGTTATTTTGAGTTTTTTTGCTTTGCTAATGGTTTTGGCCTCCAATATTTCGGCACACCTTGATTTAGTCTAGCCTTTATTTTGTTTAGATTAGTCAGATGCTTTAGTGGATTTTGGATTAGATCTCCAACATCTTAAGTTGTTATGATTTTTATTAGTCTTATCCCTAGTTTGGTTTAGATTTGCTAAATCCTACATACTCCTTAGCTAATCTAATCTTTAAGGATCTGGACCTCTCTAGATTAGTTAAATAGCTTGGTTATTTTTAATTATTATCAATTATTCCAATGAATTAAGGGAACTAACCATCCTTCAAGCTTAGGCCGTGTTCATGGTTTTTAGAGAGTGTGAATTGCATTCTCTAATTGCAATCAAGAATCAAAGGTAAACTTTATCAATTCTTTTGGTGGGCGTTTATCTTATTCTTTTACTCCTATTATTGGTGTTCTTGCTTTCTTTAAGTTTGGGTGCCATAGAGGGGGTTTTAATTCCTAGTCTTGATCTCTTCCAAAACTTGTCATTGAGTTCATGAATTTATTTTCATGGGATTCCCGCGTCATTGGTAATCAGAGCCAAAGATTAAGGTAAATTTCTTATTTATCTTAGCTCTAGGGTTTTGTGGTTTTATTTGTTCTTATTCATATCCTTGTTCTTGTGTTTGTTTTCTGTTCATCTTGTTTCTTTGTGTTTTGTTTTTCTTCATTTTGATTT
>NW_023591330.1:952080-968166 GCF_014843425.1 Jatropha curcas | reverse complement strand
GGCAACAAACTTTGTGTGCCTAAATGTTCTATGGGAGAATTGCTTGTGCTTGAATCTCATAGTGGGGGATTGATGGGACACTTTGGGGTACATAAGACTTATGATATGTTGAATGAACACTTTTATTTGCCTCATATGCATAAAGATGTAGAAAGAGTTTGTAACTCTTGTATTGCTTGTAAACATGCCAAATCTAAGTCTATGCCTCATGGATTATACATGCCTTTACCTTTTCCTAGTTCTCCTTGGATTGATATATCTATGGACTTTGTTTCTGCCTTGGATTGAATAGTCATATCTATTGGACTTTGTTACTGGTTTACCCTCAGGACTACTGCGTGGTAAGGATAGCTAATTTGTTGTTGTTTGAATAGGATTTTATGGTGCTTCTTCAAGTTCAATCTCACATCTTGCATAATTATGATCTTGAAGCTCCAATGTGATTTGTTCTTGAGCAAATGCATTCAAGGTTGTTCGTATCTTGGTTGCACGAGCTCTTGTGATTGGCCCCACGGGTAGAGCTAGAGGATCCTTCACCTTGCTTCCTTGATCCGTATCAAGCTTGGAACTAAACTGCTTTATTCTACAACTTGTCATCCACAAATGGATGGACAAACTGAAGTTGTGAATAGAACTTTAGGAACATTGCTTCATGCCATTGTGGGTAAGAACTTAAAAACGTGGGAAGATTGTTTGCCATTCATTCATAATCGTAGCCATACACTTCTACTTTCAGGTTTTAGTCCATTTGAAACTTGTTTATTGCTTTTTTAACCCCCCCCCCCCCCACACTAACTGTATTAGATCTTGTTCCTTTACCTTTTGAATGTACCTTTGAATGAACTTTCTAATTTAGATGGTGTTCCAAAGGCAGAATTGGTGAAGTCTTTACATGAGAAAGCTAGAGCCAACATAGAAAAGAGCAATAAACAATATGCTGATAAAGCAAACAAGGGCAGGAAGAAGCTTGTGCTTATGCCAGATGATTGGGTTTGGGTACATTTTCGCAAGGAAAGATTTCCCAACCAAAGGAAGAATAAGCTCGATGCACGTGGAGCTGGTCCATTTCAAGTCTTGGAGCGCATCAATGACAATGCCTACAAGATAGACTTGCCGGGTGAGTATGGTGTTTCTACAACTTTTAACATTAGTGATTTGTCTCCCTTTGACATGGATGTAGATTTAAGGACAAATATTTTTAAAGAACAGGGGGATGATACGGATCCACCATCACAAAACACCTATAGAGCTCAAGGGAACAAGGACCACAACAATGGCAATCCATTAGTACTTCCTAGTGGACCAATTACAAGGAGCCGTGCAAAGAAATATGGAGCAGCAAACCATTGTTCCTTATATATTCAAGAACAAGTCACACAAGAGCCGTCCATGACCTTGCTTTTTCACAAGTGCTATGAGAACTTGAAGGAACACCTAATTTCTCACATTAATGGAAAGCACATTGTTTGAGTTGGAACCTAACTTCCAACACATGGACATGCCTAGGGACCATGCTTGGTTTAGCACGCCCGTGCCAAGTGGGCACCCCCAGCCGTGCAAAGCTTCTGCCTCTCGCAGTAAAAACTCATTACATACGCGCATGGCCCCATTGCCAACTTAGCACGCCCCCAGACCGTGCACTCTTCTGCCTCTTGCCGAAGGAAGCTCTTAATTGAAGCACGCCCCTGGCTATGGCACGCCCTTAGACGTGACCACGCCTACTGCCTCTCATTAAAAACTAGCTAGCTTATTTTGAGTTTTTGCAATGTAAATGGGTTGAGCCTCCTATATTTCGTATCTTAGATTTGTTTAGATTTAGCTAATCTTTAGTTGATTTGGATTAGTTAATCCTTATCCTAGATTTGTTTAGATTTAGCTAATCTTTAGTAGATTTGGAATAGATATCCAAATCCTTAAGTTGTTATGATTTTGTTAGTCATATCCTTAGTTGGTTTAGATTTGCTAAATCCAAATCCTTAACTAACTCTAAATCCTTTAAGGATCCGGACCTCTTAGATTAGTATAAATAGCTTGTTATTTTGTAATTATTGATACATTATTCAATCAATAAATCAATCAAGAGAGAATTCCTTTCATGCCTTTGGCGTGTTCATGTTTTTAGAGGGTGTGAGATTGCATTCTTCTAATTGCTGCATCAAGAATCAAGGTAAACTTATCAATTCTTTGAGGCGTTTATCTTATTCTTTTACTCTATTATTGGTGTTCTTGCTTCTTTAAGTAAGCTTTGGGTGCCATAGAGGGGGGGTTTATTTTGATCTTGGATCTCTTCCAAAACTTGTCATAGAGTTCATGGAATTTATTTCCATAGGGTTCCGCGTAATTTAGTTTGATCTTGGATCTCTTCCAAATCTTGTCATAGAGTTTTTAAGATAAATTTCCATAGGGTTCCGAGTCAGTTTGGTATCAGAGCCAAAGATTAAGGTAAATTCTTATTTATCTTAGTTCTAGGGTTTGTGATTATATGTGTTCTTTTGTTTTCTTGTTTTCTGTTTGTCTTCTTTGTTTTGCTTAGCGCTTTAATTTTGAATTTGCATCAATGTGTTTATTTAATTTTTCGTTCTGTTCAATCTGGAAGTTGTGATCTAGATCTTGTTTAATTGATGCAAAAAAAAAAAAAGAAAAAAAAAAAGAGTAAGAAGAAAAAAAAAATTCGTCCACCATTGGAAAGCTTGTTTGTGTTGTGTGGATTTTGTTCCTAATTCATAGGGATCTTGTTCCTAATTCTTAGGGATTTGACCTTATTTTGTGGGATTTATTCCTAATTCTTAGGAATTTGACCTTATTTTGTGGGATTGAATTTATCTACTATAATCTCTTAATAAAATCTAATCTTAACTACTTTGTGGATAAGATAACAAGAATTAGTTGTCCATATCTTTTTTAGATTTAGTTTATCCACTATAATCCTTATCAAAATCTAAATCCTAACTAAATTGGGTTATATTGAAGGAAAAGGAGGATATAAGGCAGCGCGCCTGTGCTTCACCATAAGCACGCCTGTGCTTGGTCCTGACTTTCAATTGTCGGACCAAGCTTTACACGCATGCCCGTGCTTCCATCTAGCACGCCCGTGCTCGGTTCTGACCATATAAAAAAAAATTTCTTTTGGATTTTCTTTGATTGCTTGCTTTGTTTTAAAATTAATTTAGGTCCATTATTTACTTTGCTTGAGTAAGCTAAATTCATACATTATATCCTGAAATTGTCTTTTTAAATTCTAGTTTCTTTGTTTTTGTGTGAACTTTTCTTTTGGTTCTATTACATTATTAGGGTGTGTTTGCCTTTATTTACTACACTCTAATTTGATATTAAAGTAGTGCATTTGTTTTTGTTCTTGTGCTACTATCCATTCTCGTTTTGAGTCTTCTTTCGTAGAATTGTGCTTGCGTTTTCATTGTTAAGGCTTTATCCTTGTTCTAAACGTGCTTTTGCATTGGTTGTTGACCTAAGATTCTGAAGCTACAATTGGAAGAATTGCAAGGAATGATTACAAGAGTGTGTAAACACGTGAGGCGAGTGACTTACCATTAACTCAAATCTTTCTTGTGTTTTTCTCTTTTGAATTACTAACCATGAGTTCAGGCAATCTGGAGATGTAATGGGGATGGAATTCCAATTAAACCCTTTCAATTGAAACTTTCATGGAAGCCCATATTAAGGACAATTAAGAACTTCAATAATCTTGTCCAAGACATGAGGTGAGGAATTTACAAGAGATAAAAAGCTTCACAAAGCTCTAATACAACAAAGCTCGTCCACAAGCTAGATTTCAAGCCCCATTGATGTATGGAAGATACTGAAAAGATACTAATTTTATAAAATTGATTGGAGACTTGGGATCAATTAAGATGAGGATTCCAAGAATTTCCAAAGGTAACAACATGCTGAGATTACCTTGAATGGGAGAGAAAAGGTAGAACAAATCTTTGAATGCCATAACTATTCTCAAGAAAAGAAAATCCCATCTTGCTGCTGTTGAATTTAAAGGTTATTGCTATGTGTGCGTGGAACAATTGCTGTTAAAAGAAAGAAGGAAAGGGATGCCGACTCTGTACCACCATTAGGAGATTATGAAAGAGCTAATGCACCAAAAAATTTGTCCGCTACTCCATTACTTTAGGGATTACACAATAATTTAGCAAGAATGCGGTGCAAGGAGGGAAGAGTGTGGAGAGTACTACAAGGGATGGAGATTTGGCATGGCTAGAGCCAAGATTGAGGAGATGAGCAACATCACCATGCCACGATTCCTTTGGATGTTCTAAATAAAGGACATTGCTGATGCTTTAGAGGATGTTCGATACGATACTTGGAGAGATGATAGATATGGCCATGAAACTTGAAAGGCAGAAAAAGGGGAGATCCACCGACAATTACTCTAGTAAACACATGGGGATCAAATTTGGCCCAAAGAAGGTGAAAAAGAAGGATTTAATGGTCCAATTAAAAGCAACAAAGGTACTTTCTAAACTCTACAACCCTTCATAGAGGAAAGAAATTAAATGTTTTAAATGTTTGGGAAAAGGGCATTATGCATCTCAATGTCCTAATAAAAGAGTTATGATTGCTAAAGATGATGGGAATGTTAGTTCTGAAACTGAATGTAGTGATTATGATGATATGCTTAAATTAATTAATGATGATGATGATGATTCAGATAACTTAATATTTCCTGAACATGGAGAAGCTTTAGTTGCTTGGTGATACGGATCCACTATCACCAACCACCTATGGAGCTCAAGGGAACAAGGACCACAACAATGGCAATCCATTAGTACTTCCTAGTGGACCAATTACTAGTGGACCAATTTACAAGGAGCCGTGCAAAGAAGTATGGAGCAACCATATCCATAATACATTCAAGGAACAAATCACACAAGAGCTCCATGACCTTGCTTTCCAACAAGTGCTGCTGAAGAAAAAACTTGGGGGGAAAGCGAACACCTAAGTTTCTCACATTAGTGGAAGCACATGTTGAGTTGGAACCTGAATTTATCCAACATATGACAGGCCATAGGACGTGTTTGGTTAGCATGCCCGTGCCAAGGTGGCACGCCCTAGCCGTGCAAGCCAAGCTTCTGACTCTCGAGAGACAACACTTACTTGATTTGAAGCACGCCCGTGCCAACTGGCACGCCCCAGACCGTGCACGCCTCTGACTCTCGTGAGAACAACACTTGATTTGGAGCACGCCCGTGCCAACTGGCATGCCCCAGACAGTGCACGCCTCTGCCTCTCATTAAACTAGTTAGCTTATTTTGAGTTTTTGCAATGTTAATGGGTTGGGCCTCCTGTAATTCAGCCACCCTTGATTATTTTAGCCTTATTTTGTTTAAATTTAGTCAATCTTTAGTTGATTTGGATTAGATATCCAAATCCTTAAGTTGTTAAGATTTTTAGTTGGTTTAGATTTGCTAAATCCTTATCCTTAGCTCATTTAGACTAACTAATCTAAATCCTTTAAGGATCTGGACCTCTTAGAATTAGTATAAATAGCTAGAATTAGTATAAATAGCTTTGTTATATTGAATATTCAACATTCATTCAATTAATCAAAAGGAGAATTTCTTCTTCATGCTTTGGCGTGCTCTTGCTTTAGCACGTATGCAGTGTGCAGCCACTGCATTTCGTCTCCATTTACGCGAGTGCAAGTAAACTGCAATGCTCACTACTTATCCGATTACTTTTGTGGGTATAGTATCTTCAGTGTCTGCTAGTACGTTGCCTCATATTAACGAGCTCTTGCTCTATTACACGTGCTTATAGCGTTGCCCATAGTGTATCTCGAGATATACATTAATCATATAGCATGACAGATATCTACTATGTTCTCGCCTCTAGCTACTGCACCCACATACATTCCGTATAATTAACTCGACACTCCCAATAACTCGATAGTACTCTAATCTCGGCTCTGTCATACACATAATCTCCCATACATTACTGTGAAGGAGATTACACACTTCCAACTACAATAATAATCGCAACTACAAAAGAGCAACTCAGGCATAAACGCACCACAAATGGCGTGATGCTTGGCTACCAGCTTACCTTAATTCTTGATGCAATTTAGAGGAAGCAATCTCTCACTATCACTCTAAGCCAAAGGAGAACCAAGCAAAGCTTGAACAAATGAAGTTATCAATATTTCACTAAATAAGGAAACTAGGTTTAACAAAGCATAAAACACACAAAACACGCCTAAGTCACTCCAAGCCTTCAAGTCGATGTCATTGTAGCGAGTCAAAGTTACTGTAGAAAGGTCAAATTTACTGTAGCAAGTCAAGCTAATTGGCGCAGGCACTGTAGCAGGCGTGCTTTCCTCCACTGTAGCAGGCGTGCCTTCCTCCACTGTAGCAATCTAAACAAATTTAATGGAGTGCTTCAACTTCACATGCCACCAACAACAATAGAAGCCTAGGAATGCCTTCAAGTTCTTCACAACACTTGTTGAATGCGGCATCATGAAGTTCTTGTGTTATTTGGGCTTGAACAAATAATGATATGGCATTGGCACGTGGCTCATAGATCCGACTCTTGGTCCACGCGCCTCCTTGTAATCGGTCAATAGGAAGCACCAATGGATCTCCTCGTCGTTCACCATTGCCCTCCTTGCGATCCAGGAACGAGTGATTATGGCTGATTTCCATATTCAATAGAGGGGTTAGTTTTGATCTTGGATTCTCTTCCAAACAACTTGTTCATAGAGTTCATGGAATTTATTTCCATGGGTTCCGCTTCAGTTTGGCTATTAGAGCCAAAGATTAAGGTTTAAATCTTCCTCACTTATTTTATTTTAGTCCATAAGGGTTTGTGATTATTTGTCATTAGGGCTTGTGTTATGTCTCCTTCCTGATGTTAGTTTTGCACACTTCGTTTTCATAGCATCAATTTAAGTGTCAATTAAGTTTGTCAATTTCGTTCTTGTTTTAATTCTGGAAGTTTTGATCTTAGATCTTGTTGATTAAAAAAAAAAAAGAGTATAAAAAAATTTTCGTGCACCATTAAAGATTGATTGTGTTGTGTGGATTTTTATTCTTAATTCAAAGGATTTGACCATATTTTGTGGGATTTGCTCCTAATTCCTAGGGATTTTACCTTAAATTGTGGGATTGCTCCTAATCCTTAGGGATTTAACCATATTTTGTGGGATTGAGTTTATCCACTATAATCTTGTGATAAAATCCAATCTTAACTACTTTGTGGATAAGCATCTCGTAAACTTTCATGCATTCATTTCCTCGTCATGACAACGTCCTCTTGTGATAAAATCCAATCTTAACTTACTTTTGTTGGATAAGATAACAAGAAATTAGTTGACCCATATTCTTTTGAGATTAAGCAAATCTACTACAATCCTTGTCCAAGCACAGACATTAGGCTCTTTGATACCAGCTAGCCGAGAGCTGTCCACCCCAGCAGTATGGTATCCGTCAGCCAGGTATTCCGTTCAGCAGTTCGCAACCGAATAGCCCCAACACGCCTTCCACGGCTTCAATAGGCCAGTGAACAGATTATTTTGGTGAATCCAAGCTCTGAGTTTGTATTGCCATGAAGCAATATTAAACATTGGTGGAGGTAATGCATAATCAAAGGGGTAAGAAGGTGGAGGAACTGGAGGTTGTAAGATTTTATCTCTTTCAATTTCTTCCACTTGGCGACGAAGCTGGCGAATTTCTCTTTTCCTTTGCATTATTAGGTTTGAAGATAAGATTGCCACGTGGCTTGTCACGATTGGCTCTCTAGATTACTTAAGATAAGAGTAGATAAGGATGCCACATGGGAGCTTCTCATTGGCTCTTTAGATTTCTACGCGGTTTAGGAGGTTCTCTAGGGATAAGGTCAGCAATTGAAGGGAACATTTTTATAGGAGCTGGAGAAGGGGCATGGCCTACCTGTTACAAGATACACCTCACCCTCAAATGCCACACGCCCGTGCTTCACTTCAAGCACACCCGTGCTAGGTCCTGACTTTCACTTATTGGACTAAACATTACACGCACGCCCGTGCTTCTTTCTAGCACGCCCGTGCTCGGTTCTGATCATATAAAAAAAAAATTTTTTCTTTTGGATTTTTCTTTGATTGCTTGTTTGATTGCTGCTTTGTTTGGGGTGAGTTAAATAGGTTCATTATTTGCGTTTGCTTTGTAGTGAAGCTAAATTCATAACATTATATCCTGAAATTAGTCTTTTTTTTTAAATTCTAGTTTCTTTATTCTTTGTTGAGCTTTCTTTTGTTTCTTATTACATTGTTAGGGTGTGTTTGCTTGTTTACTACACTCTAATGATATGTTAAAGTAGTGCATTGTTTTGTAGTGCATTATTTATATTCTTGTGCTACTATCCATCTCGTTTTGAGTCTTCTTTCTAGAATTTGTGCTTGCTTTTATTGTTAAGATTTATTCCTTCTTTCTAAACGTGCTTTTGAGTTGGTTTGTGCACCTAAGATTCTGAAGTACAATTGGAGGAATTGCAAGGAGTGATTATAGAGTGTAAACACGTAAGGGAGTGTTTATTATATTAACTCAAAACTACTTTTGTTTTTTGTTTCTTTCTTAACAATGACTTTAAGCAAATCTGGAGATGGTAATATAGAGGATTCTCAATTGAAACTTAAGTCCAATTAACGATCCTCAAATGGAAGTTTTCATGGAAGCAATTCAAGGACAATTTAGAACCTTCAACAATCTTTTTCAAGACATGAAGGAGGAATTGCAAGAGATAAGAGCTTCACAAAACTCTAATACAACAAGAGCTAGTCCACAAGCTAGATTTCAAGTCCATGATGATGAAGATACTGCATAGACCAATTTCAATAAGATTGATGGAGACTTGGGGTCAATTAAGATGAGGATTCCAGAATTCAAAGGTAACAACAATGTTGAAGAATTCCTTGAATGGGTAGAACAAATCTTGAATGCCATAAAACTATTCTCAAGAAAAGAAAATGCCATAACCAATTTCAAACCCATCTTGCTACTGTTTGAATCCAAAGGTTATGCCTCATTTGTTTTGGTGGGAAACAATTCTATTGGAAAGAAGAAGGAAGGATTGCGACTTGTACACCATGGAAAGCATGAAAGAACTAATGCGCACCAAAAATTTGTCCCTACTCATTATTTTTAGCGGTATTTACACAACAAATTAGCTAGAATGGTGCAAGCGGGAAGAGTGTGGAAGAGTACTACAAGGAGATGGAGATTTGCATGGCTAGTGCCAAGATTGAGGAAAGATGAGCAAATCACCATGTCACGATTCCTTGGAGTCTAAATTAAAGACATTTGCCTGATGCTTTAGAGATTGTATAGTATGATTCTCTGGAGGAGATGATAGATATGGCATGAAACTTGAAAGGCAGCAAAAAGGGAGATCCACCAAACAAGTACTCTAGGCAACACATGGGGCATCTAAATGGTCCAAAGAAGGTTGAAAGAAAGAATTTAGAGGCTCTAATTCTCAAAGGACAGATTCAACTTCAAAAGGTAAAGAAAAGCTGTCAAACTCGATTAAAAGCAACAAAGGTACTTCTAACTCTACAACCCCTTCAAGAGAAATTAAATGTTTTAAATGTTTTAAATGTTTGGGGAAAGGGCATTATGCATCTCAATGTCCTAATAAAAGGGTTATGATTGCTAAAGATGATGGGAATGTTAGTTTTGAATCTAAATGTAGTGATTGTGATGATATGTCTAAATTAATTGATGATGATGATGATGATGATGATTCAGATAACTTAATACTTCTTGAACATGGAGAAGCTTTAGTTGCTAGGCGTGCTTTGAGTATACATGTTAAAGAAGAAAGCCTTGAACAACGTGAGAACATATTTCACACTAGATGTTTGATTAGTGGAAAAGTGTGTACTCTTATCATTGATGGGGGTAGTTGCACTAATGTTGCTTGTAAAAACCATGGTAACAACTGAAACTTAACTGTCTGCAAACATCCTAAGCTTTATAAGTTGCCAATGGCTTGAATGCATTGTGGCAAGTGAAGGTGACTCGGCAAGTACTTGTGCATTTCTATTGGAAGAGTATGAAGATGAAAAGGTATGAAGATGAAATCTTATGTGACATGGTACCTATGCAAGTTGGCCATTTATTGTTGGGAAGACCCTGGCAATATGATAGAAGAGCACTTCATGATGGATTCCATAATTGATACTCTATGATTCATAAGGGGAAAAAGGTGGTTCTTATACCATTATCCCCTCAAGAAGTTTATGAAGATGAAAGAAAGATACTTGAGAGAGAGAGAGAGGTTTCGGCCTTGAGAAAAAAAGAGAGTGAGATTTCGAGAGAACAAAAGAGAGAAGATTGTAAGAATGAAGGAAAAGAGGCCACAAAAATAACAAAACAAATCAATAACTCAATGGCCCATTGTTGAGTGAAAAAACAAAAGAGGAAAAGAAGAAAACAAAACTTTTTATGCGAGAGGCTAGGGAGGGTTAAGTGTGCTATTGCCTTGGAGAAGCTGACTACGAGGATCCAACTATCACCAAAACACCTATGAGAGCTCAAGGGAACAAGGACCAACATCAATTGGCAACATCCATTAGTACTTCCTAGTGGGACCAATACAAGGAGTCGTGCAAGAAAGTATGGAAGCACCATTGTCCTTATTATTATTCAAAGAACAAGTCACACAAGAGCTCCATGATCTTGCTTTCAACAAGATGCTATGAAGAACTTAAAGGAACCACCTAAGTTTCTTCACACTTAATAGAAACACCATGTTTGAGTTGGAACCTGAATCCTCTAACACATGGAAATTGCTAGACGTGTTGGTTAGCATTGCACCGTGCAAGGTAGCACGCCCCAGGTCGTGCAAGCTTCTGCCTTCTCAGGAACACACACTTTGACTTGAAGCCGCCCGTGCCAACTAGCACGCCCCAGACCGTGCAAGCTTTTCTGGACTCTCGCCGAGAATAACATTGACTTCGGGCACGCCGTGCCCAACTAGCACACCCCAAAGCCGTTGCAAGCCCCTGCCTCTCTGGCGAAAGGAAGCCTTACCATTGAAGCAATGCCACACGATGGCCTATAGCATTTGGTGCCCAGGCCGTTGCAAGCCCCTGCCTCTTCATTAGCTATTTAGTTTATTTTGAGTTTTCAATGTAAATGGGTTGGGGCCTCCTATAATTCGGCTCCCCTTTGAATTAATTAGCCTTCATTTTTGTTTAGATTTTAGTCAATCCTTTAGTAGAATTTGGGGATTAGATATCCCAAAATCCTTAAGTTGTTAATGATTTTGTTAGTCGATTTAATTCCGCTTAGCGTCTGAGATTAGACACTCTCCTAAATCCTTCACTCCACTTCTCTTAACTCAAATCCCTTCTATAGGAACTACTTAAGGAACGCACCTACTTAGATTCCATGCAGAATCCCGGATCTCGTAGTCATCCATCAGAGTGCAACTCTTGTCATCTAAGTACTCGACCTATCTTTGTATATACATCATTATTATAAATCGTTCCACAGAGTATTTCACATTTTAAGACACGAGATCTTCTTGCCTGCCTTGGCGTAGACATATTACATGTTATGTTTTTAGAGGGTGTGAGGATTGCATTCTTTCTGAATTGCATCAAGAATCAAGGTAAACTTATCAATTCTTTGTGGGTTTAATCTTATTTTCTTTTACTCGTATTATTAAGTGTTCTTGCTTCTTTAAGCTTGGGTTGCCATTATGAGGGGGAGTTTATTCTAGAATCTTTGATCTCTTTCAAACACTTTGGTCATAAGAGTCATGGATATATTTCCATAGGTTCCGCAACGTTCAGTTTGGTATCAGAGCCAAAGATTAAGGTAAATTCTTTATTTATCTTAGTTCAGGTTTGTTTATTTGTTTTCTTATTTCATCTTTGTTCTTGTGTTTGTTTTCTTATTCATCTTGTTTCTTTTTATGTTTGCTTTCTTTTGTTTAGTTTCAAATCGTTTTTTCTTCAATTAAAATTTAGAATTTGTTCTTCTTGTTTCAATTCTGGAAGTTTAGATCTTAGATCTTTGTTAAAACTAAAAAAAAAAAAAAAAAAAGAGTATAGAAATTTTTCGTCGACCATTAAAATTACTTGAGTGGTTGGATTCTGTTTCCAAGTGATTTTATCCCAATTCATAGGGATTTGTACCTATTTTGAGGGATTTGACCCTATTTGGTGGGGTATTAGTTCCTAATTCTTGGGATTTGACCTTCATTTTGTGGGATTTGACCTATGTGTGGATGTTCCTAATCCTAAAGGGATTTGGGCCGGGCCATATTTTTATGGGATTTAGTATCCACTATATTTGTGATAAAAACCAATCTAATACTTTGGATAAGATAATAAGGATTAGTTTGACCATATCTTTTGAGATTAAGCAAATCTACTACAATCCTTCGTCAATCTAAGAATCCTACCTAAAGGTTGCATTGGAAGGGATTTAATTCAGCACGCCCGTGGCTTCACCTCAAAAGCCACACCCGTGCTTAAGTCATGACTTCACTATTGGATAGGCCTAAACGCACGCCGTGCTCCATCTGCACGCCCGTGCCCGGTTCTGACCCCTATTGAACAAAAATGTTTTCTTTTGATTTCTTTTGATTGCTTGCTTTGTTTTTGGATAGAAATTAATAGGTCCATATTTGGTTTGCTTTTGTAGGTAGCTTAAATTCAACATTATATTCCAATAATTGTCTTTTAATTTCTAGTTTTCTTTATTTTTTGTTTAAACTTTCTATGTTCTATACATTGTTAGTGTGTTTTGCCTTGTTTTACTACACTCTAATTTTTGATTAATTAACAGTAGTGCATTTTTATTTGTTCTTGTGCTACGCTATCTGACGCGGAATCCAATTGAAAATAAATTTCATGAACTCAATGACAAGTGTTTTGGCAATAGGATCAAAAATCGAAGAATTAAATTCCCCTCTATGGGCACCAAAGGCTTCGAAAGAAGCAGAAAGAAACACCAATAGATAGAGTAAAGAAAAGAATAAACGCCACACTAGAGTGAATTTGATGTGTGTGTGTGTTCTTGATGCAATTAGAAGAATTGCTCACTCTTCTCACCACTCTCTACAAACCGATTTGTGACCACATTGCCTAAGCACTAGAACGAAATAGTCTTTTAATTCATTATTGTATCGATTCTTGAAAATATACCTAATAACTAACAAAAGTTCTATCTAGTATACTAAATATTAAGAGGTCCAGATTCTTAGAGGTTTAGAGTTAGCTAAGGAGTAGGATTTAGCCAAATTCTAAACCAACTAAGGAGTTTGGGACTAAACCAAAATATAAACAACTTAAGGGATTTGGGATAATCTATTCCAAATCTACTTAAAAGATTGACTAAATCTAAACAAAATAAGGCTAATTAATCAAGGTTGGCCCGAACAATATTGGAGGCCCAACGCCATTAACAAAGCAAAAAAACACAAAATAAGCTAAACTAGCTTCCTTCGCTGAGCGCGAGTGCTTCACATACAGCGAGCGCGACCACACTCGCGAGCGCGATTCTACCGCTGCGCGAGCGCGAGAAAGCGCAAAGGAGAGGCAGTGAGTTAGGCAGGCGCAAATCGCGAGCGCATTTCCAACATGCCCGCGAGCGCGAGCGACACTCGCGTTGCCCAGTCAGCCGAGCGCGAGAAGCGCAAAGGAGAGGCAGTGAGTTAGAGGCAGCGCAAATCGCCGAGCGCGATTCCAACATGGCGCGAGCGCGAGCGCACTCGCGAACTAGAGCAGCGAACCTTCACTGCGTCCGAGCGCGACGAAGCCAAGGGAGAGGCATGTGAGTGTCTAGGCATGCCATAGGCTGGAAATTCAGGTTCCAACTCGCACATGTGGCTCCCATTTCAATGTGAGAAAAACTTAGGTTGTTCCCCATGCTTCCCGAGCTCTATGTTTTGATTGGTAGCCATTCCGTATCACTTATCCATCTCGTTTTGAGTCTTTCTTTCTTAGAATTATTGCTTGTTTTTCATTGTTAAGTTTTTCCTTTGATTGTAAACGGCCTTGAGTTGGTGGTTGAATTAAGATTCTAAGTCATATTTTAGAAGAATGCAAGGAGGTGATTTAAAAGAGTGTAAACAACAGTGAGGGAGTGGGAATTACCATAAACTCAAATCTTGTGTTGTTTTCTCTTTGATCTAAACCATGAGTCAGGCAAATCTGGAGAGGAAGTCCAAATTAACGATCCTTCAAATGGAAGTTTTCATCAGGAAGCAATCAAGGACAATTTAGAACCATTCAACAATCTTTCAAAGACGATGAAGGAGAATTGCAAGAGATAAGAGCTTCAACAAGAACTCTAATTACAACAAGAGCTAGTCCACAAAGCTAGATTTCAAGTCCATGATGATGAAGGATTACTGCATAGACCAATGTTTCAATAAGATTGATGGAGACTTGGGTGTCAATTAGATGGAGGATTCCAGAATTCCAAAGTAACAACAATGTTGAAAAGAATTCCTTGAATGGGGAGAGAAAAGTAGAACAAATCTTTGAGATTTGCCATAACTATTCTCAAAGAAAAGATATCCCATCTGCTGCTGTTGAATTGAAAGGTTATGCCTATGTTTTGGTGGGACAATTGTTATTTAAAAAAAGAAGGAGGGAAAAGGGATGCGACCCTGTACCACCATGGGAGATCATGAAGAATTATGCTCAAAAATTGTTCCCTACTTCACTACTTTATGGATTTACACAATAAATTAGCACAGAATGGTTGCAAGGAGGAAGGAGTGTGGAAGAATATATAGGGAGATGGAGATTTGCATGGCTTAGAGCCAAGATTGAAGAGGAGGCAAATCACCAATGTCACGATTCTTGGAGGTCTAAATAAAAGACATTGCTGATGCTTTAGAGAGTATAAGGTATTTGGATAGCCTTGGAGGAGATGGTAGTATGGCCTTGAAAGACAGGAAAAGGGAGACACCAAAAGTATCCGCAACACATGGGGATCTTATATGGCCTAAAGAAGGTGAGAAGAAGGGAATTTATGAGGTCTAATTCTCAAAGGACAGATTCAACTTCAAAAGTAAAGAAGCTGTCCAAACTTCCATTTTAAAAGCAAACAAAGGTACTTCTTGATACGATCCGCCATCACTCCATCCATAGAGACCAAGGGAACAGGGAGCATGGATACCTCAACTTCTTAACTAGATCGAGGGACGAATCTTTTTCGAGGAAAGGGGGATGATAGCGAAATGGCTACCACTTCAAACATACAAAAAGCTCAAGGAAGCATGGAGAAACATTCTAAGTTTCTCACATTGATGGGAAGCACCAATGTTGAGTTGGAACCTGAATTTTCCAACAGCAAAGACATGCCTAGCCATGCTTGGTTAGCAACGCCCGTTGCTTAGATTGGCACACCCCAAGGCCGTTTGGCCCTCGTCTGACTCTGTGGAGCGAAAACAACTTACTTTGAAGCACACCCCGGTACGTGCATCCTGGTCATCACGTAGCAGAGCAGTGTTAGCCTCGCCACATAATGAGTGCGCATCGCTTGTGCTTTTCTCGGTGTGTATCTTAAGGGTAGAGCTATGACTTGAGCTATGAGGCCTCTGGCGGTGTCGGCAATAGGCACATTGCGGTAGGAAGTCATCTAGCACTGTCTTCTGGCCGTGCTTCCCGTCTTTGCTTCGACGAGGACCTCTACATTGAAGCACGCCCGCTGCCAAATGCACACCCTGGCCGATTGCTTCCCTCTGGACTTCTCACGAGGAACCGTTACATTTGAAAGCCGCCCGTGCCAAATAGCACACCCAGGCCAGTGCTTGTTCCCTGCCTCTCATTTAGTTAGTTAGCTATTTTGGGTTTTTACTTTGTTAATGTGGGTTGGGGGCCTCCAATTATTTCGTCCACCCTGAATAATTAGCCTTATTTTGATTAGATTTAGTCAATCTTTAGTGGATTTGGATTAGATCTCCAAAGATCCCTTAAGTTGTTTTGATTTTTATTTAGTCTTATTCCTTTAGTTGGTTTAGATTTGCTTAAATCCTACTCCTTAGTGCTAACTCTAAATCCTTTAAAGGACTGGACCTTCTTAGATTAGTATAAATAGCTTGTATCTCTCTCTTTTT
>NW_023591330.1:874728-951580 GCF_014843425.1 Jatropha curcas | reverse complement strand
TCTTCCTCATTTTTGCAACATCATCCCATCTTTGAGCATTTGCATAAATGTTAGACAAAAGTATGTATGTCCCTGCATCTTGAGGATCTAACCTTAGAATTTGTTTCGCAGCATGTATGGCGAGATCCACATTCTTGTGCACCCTACATGCACCAAGCAAAGTTCTCCATGTAACGGCATCTGGTTCACATTCCATTTCATGTATCAACCCAACTGCATGCTCAAGTTTTCCTGCTCTTCCAAGAAGATCAATCATGCAACCGTAGTGTTCCCTTCCCGGATCAACCCCGAAAAGCTTCTTCATTGATCGGAAGTAATACCAACCAGATTCTAGAAGCCCAGCATGGCTACAAGCAAATAGCACTCCCAGAATTGTTATATAGTTTGGTTTTATTCCTGAAACCTTCATGGATTCAAACAACTCCAATGCCTCTCTGCTGTAACCATTTTGCGCCAATCCAGCAATCATGGTACTCCAAGAGATCACATCCTTCTCCACCATCCTAGTGAAAACAGAATTGGCATCTTCCAAACTGCCACACTTGCAATACATATCTAAAAGAGCATTATTAAGGATCAAATCTTGATCATACTTGAACACATGAACATGAACTTGTTTTCCCAATTCTAGAAGAGCTAACCCAGTACAAGCTCTCAAGACACTCGTTAACGTTGATTGATCAGCTGGAAAACCAGCTCTCTTCATTCTCTTGAAAAGATTTAAAGCTTCATCACCATCACTGTTTTGAGCAAAACCAGCAATTATAGAATTCCATACAACTAAATCCCCTGTCACCATTTCATTGAAAATGCGCAATGCATTTTCGCATTCACCCCATTTCGAGTAAATATCAATGAGAGCACTTCTGACAAAGACATCAGATTCTAACCCACTCTTAATGATATTACCATGGAGCTGCCTGAGATTAGATAACCTTTCACATGCCCTTAAGACGGTAGAATAGGTATACATATTTGGCCTCACACCTTCTCTAAGCATGGAAATCAGAAACTCCAAGGCCTTGTCGTTGAGCTTAGCATTAGAGTAAGCTGATATCATTGTAGTCCAAGAAACAACATTTCTTTCAGGCATTTTATCGAACAGTGCTCGTGCATCATCTAACAAATTGAATTTCACATACATATTCAGCAAAACGTTGATAAGGAACATTTCGGGCTGATACCCGCCAGAGAAAAGGTGCTTGTGGACGCTTTTTCCATGTTGAACTGCACCGCGGGACAAGCAGCACTTGATTAGCTCAGAATAGGTGGTGGCATCAGCCCAAATTCCATGTTTGTGCATTGCGTCCATGGTTTGCACTGCTCTGGGTAGGTTTCGTTGGTAGCAAAACTGGGTGAATTCATGAAGCAAGGACGAAAATGTGTTTTGCAAATTGGAAGACGCCGTATGATAGAGATGAAGCGGGAAAGATTTGATAGCGAAGCCGGTGGCTTTATGCATTGTTTCACTTTGGAAATGCCTTTCTTCATCGCTCAGCAATCGGCACTACCGCGTTCGCTTCCTTCAACTTTTTATTTTTGAGGAATTCATTTAAAAAACCCCGGCGTTTTGTATCAATTGCACCCCTTAATCCCTACACCCCAATTCGAAAGCTCTGTAATAACTAATAATTTCCTAAATCAGGCGGTCTATATTTTCCTAAATCGTTTAAAAATTGAGTTTATCTCCAGTGGACTTCAAGATAATTTTGATAATTGACAAAGAACTAGGGACTCAATAGTAATTACCCATAATTAATAAAATCCGATTTGGCATAACATAATCATAAGATTAAGAGTAAAATACTTTTGGGTCCCTAAATTATAGTCATATTAACATTTTCATCCTTCTATAATCAACAAATAACTCTAACATTTCTAAATTATTGGTCCGTCAAATAAATAGGTCATTTTGTCCAATTTTTAAATTAAAATTGCCGTTAAAAAAATGAAAATACATAAGTTAACTCTCTCACTTGGATACTCATCATCACCTATCTTATTTCGTTTTCATCTCTTACCAGAGAATCAAATGAGCAGCAACGATGGAAAAGCTTGGAGACAATTGTTAAATCCATTGTAGAGAAGTTCTTAAAATCAAGGAGAAACCATGAGAGAAAAATGAAATTAGCCTTGTTATCTTGTATGATTGATTTAATGAGGCTCATTTGGATCTCATATAGTCTATTAACTTCTTTACCATGAGATTTCAAGCTTTAAGGCCATAATCTTCATTTGATGAGGCTTTTGCACTATGAGGAAAATAAACAGTTTTTGGAATCGAATTGGATATGTCCATGGGTAAATCTCTAAGAGAACCTACTTATTTTCCTACAAAATCTAGAAAAATAGAGTAAAAAGTAAGAACCAAAGTTACAGATACAAGAATTTTCTTGAGAAAGCTTTAAGGCCATAATCTTCATTTGATGAGGCTTTTGCACTATGAGGAAAATAAACAGTTTTTGGAATCGAATTGGATATGTCCATGGGTAAATCTCTAAGAGAACCTACTTATTTTCCTACAAAATCTAGAAAAATAGAGTAAAAAGTAAGAACCAAAGTTACAGATACAAGAATTTTCTTGAGAAAATTTCATAATTTTCCTCGAAATTTTTTGGCAAAGTTAGTGTAAGAACAATTTTGAAACTTTCGATTGCTAGGAAAATTAAGACGAAAATGTGAATAATTTTAAGTGAAAATCAAAGAATAATCCTAATTCATAGCTAGTCTCTTGCACTAGATCCCCAAATCCCTACTTTGAACTCGAAATCAATTTTTCAAAACTTCTCACACACCTTAATATCACAGTGAATCGAGCACTGAACTAAAGAAATCAATGGAGAAGCAAAAAAATAAATAAATAAATAAATAAAATAAACAAACCACCCCTTAACATTTAGTAAAATCAATATCATCATTGGAGTATAAAAAAAGAGAGTAGTTTAGTGGTTTTTAATGGAACAAAGACTATTATAAAGATGGAAACAAATTGCTTTAACAGCGAGCGCTGACAATCGAGACAGTAGGAGGAAAGTAAGGGTAAAACAGTAATTTTATTATATTCTCCCTCCTTCCTGTACACTTTTAATTGAAAGTTAATGTTGATTTCAACTTAAATTGGATGGAAGTACCGTTTATTTGACGGACCAATAGTTTAGGACGTCAAAACTATTTATTGATTATAAAAGGATGAAAGTGTTAATATAACTATAACTGAGGGACATAAAAGTATTTTACTCTAAGATTAAATAATTATGAAACAGCTTCGTTTCGTTGCGAACTGGTTTCCTTGCGATTTATTTCTTTACGATGGGCGAAAAATTGGTTGCCTTTGATTACGATACGAAACGAAGATCACTTCATAATCAAAGTATAGCTGCTGTTGTTACCAGTAAAGCTTCAATCAGAGACTTGTAGTAGCGGATTGTTTGTTTGGTTGGACTCGTGATCGGCAAGTTCGTTCAGGAGCAGCTAGAAGGCTGAGCTCTCTCGTCGCTAGGTTCATTATTCTGTTTTTGCCCTACTACTTTCTTGTTTTCCGTTTTATTTCGCGCTCAATAGTCCTATCATGTTCAATTATTTGCATGTATTTGCGAGCTGGTTTAATCCAGCGTTTTAGGGATGAGAATGATTAAGGGCATTATCAAAGAGAATGATTCCTTTTTCCTACAATGTGTGCTCTAGTGTGCTTTGTGCTACTTAATAATATGATATGTCGTTTGCTTGCTGTTATGCCTCGATATTACTTTGTATTGAGAGATTGTGCCTCTCTGATGCCTGATATTTTGGCTTGCAGATGATTAATTAAGTTTCTTCGTTGGCTTGCTTAAGGGTATTCCAAGCAAGCGCCACACAGTCCCTCTTATTGGCTAAATTAAGACTCGTGACATTTTTATATCAAAGCCTAAAGTTTGTGCTTGTTAGGTAAGTAAGATGTCAAAAACTGCACGTATTAAGGCATTGGAAAGGCGTGTTGATGAAATTGTGACCCTGATGAATCACAATAAAGTTGTTGGAGAGTCAACATCAAACACTGTCATTAATCAACACGATCTGAGGGAAACGCGCATTGAGTCGTTAGAGGAAAAATTGAGGGTGATTGAAACCACACTATCAGAGCTTGCTCACTCAAAGCAACAACTAACTTTGGCCCTGGCCACTCAAGGTGGGGAGGCATCGAACACCACCAAGAGAATCGATCGTCTTGAAACTAGAATTTCCAAGTTGGAGGGCCTTCCTAGCAAGTTGGAGGCCACTCACAAAGATTTTTGTGAATATGTAAAGTCTATTGTGGAGGAGGTCCAAACTAAGGTGCAATCTTTTAGCACTGAGTTAGCAAAAGTGACTGGGATAATGAATGAATTTGCTGAGATCAAGGGTAAGGTGAACTTGCTTGTAGCTGCTGCAGGTAATACAAGTGGACCTACACAAGATTTTGTAAGGATAGAGATCCCGGAACCTAGTCCCTTCAAGGGCATTCGAGATGCGCGAGAAGTTGATAATTTCCTCTTCGATATTGAAGCCTATTTTGAGGCAATCAACTATCATTCCAATGAACAAAGATTGAAATTGGTGCCCATGTATTTGATTGATGATGGCAAGCTATGGTGGCGTGGCAAGGTAAAAGAGATGAAGAGCGGAAGAATTACTATAAAGACTTGGGAGGAGTTCTGCCAGGTGTTAAGATCCTCCTTCTACCCTACGAATGTGTCATATAATGCCCGTCGTAAATTGTCTGAATTGCAACATACAGATTCCATCAGGGAATATGTGCGTAACTTCTCCCATATCATGTTGGAAATTCCGAACATGTCAGAGATAGATAAGTTGTTCAATTTCATGTGTGGTCTCCAGCCTTGGGCCGAGGAAAGTTTGAATAACATGGGGGTGAAAGACCTTAATTCTGCTATGATAGCTGCAGAGAGCCTTGGGGATTATAGGTGGAACAACTCTAAGAGGAAATTCAATCAGTCAGTTAGTGGAGAGAATTGCCCAAGCAAATGGGCGAAACCATCAAGTGGGGTAGCTGACCAAGGCAACTCCAGCCCTAACAAGGGAGAAAATGCTCAAAGGAAATTCATTACTACAACTCCCGAGAATAAAAAGAGTAGCAACCCTTGTGAAGAAAGGAGCAATTCCAAGGCACTAGGAGGTGGATTCACAAGACTGATAAAATGCTTCATTTGTAAGGGACCACATAAACTTTCGGAGTGCCCAGGTAAAGATGCGCTGCTGTCTTATAGTAAGGTTCTCTTCTTGATCATAGTGGCATCTAATTATTGTGAATGATAAGTATAAATCTGTTCGTTGCCTACCAGGTTTGCTTGTCAGACAGCACCTAGTTTGCTTTGTGCTCTAGATGTCTGCCACTGAGTCACTACGGTAATGGAGAATTCCTTCTAATTCAGATGTTATGTTGTTAATAAAGGAGCTGGCCTTAAATTGTTAAATAGTAATTTCTCATACAGATGCTCCTCCAAGTATCCAACATGTATCCAACAGTGTTTTTATTCCTACAGGCCATGCATGTTTCTATAATGGTTTTCTATGTCTTTGGCTGACATCTGTTAGCAAATCAATGACACTTGCTTTTTATGGTAGCATGAGTGCTGAATAGCTAATGATAAAAGATGTCTCTTCTTTGTTAGTTTTGGTGGTTATGCAGATGACTGCACATATTGTCGAGTAACTGCTAAATTAGAGCAATGACGAGTTTGAAGTTGCTGCTTGAAAATTGCTTGTGTTTGTGGAAACTGCATAATTTGGTGTCTTCTGTCTTTGTAATGTAAGTTTGTAAGATAATTTTCTGTTATATTCTCTAAAACATGGTTTATTTCTTTCAGGCAGAGCTGCCCCGCCAAGAAGCAAGGCTGAAGATGGAAAAATAAAAACTTGAGAAAGAGAAAAGTGTTCTAATGTGAACTGCATCAAATCAGGAGTTAAGAAGAAGGGATTGCAATTTGTTCACGGTAATGAGAGGCCATTGTTACATTTTAGGATTTGATTATGGCTTATACATGCTTGGAAAAGGTTTTAATCCATCATGGTTACATTTTTGTACTTGATATTTTGGCTGCTTGAGTTGGTTTGTACTCGTCATGAGAACTATAGCCATTGTTTGCAATATGCAGATGGGCATGTGAATGCCAAAACAGGAGTTAAATGTTACTTCTTCGAAGCAGTAATGATAATTCACTCCCGAGTTTTATTTTTATTTTCATTTTCATTTTCGATCCAACATGTAATCTTGAACATAGGCTGGGAGCTTCTTCAAGATTTAGTCTTGGTACACATTAACTTGTATGGAATTTCTCTTTATGTACAAAAAGAGAGAGAGTAGAGAGAAGGAAACTGAATTTATTTGTAAAGGGATAGCAATTTTACCCGATTCGGCGGGTATCTGAACCGATTTTGGCGAGTTTGGATAGTGAATAAGCGAGTATGGTAAGGGTTCAGTAGTATTTTTAGTATCCATATCAGGTTCGAGTTTAAGGACGTGAGTATCCGTTGCCTGTTTAATTAATATTCTAAAAATATTTAAAATATTTACTTTTATAAAGAAATTTTTTTTATATATACCATTTTATTAAAATTAATGCTATAATTATATTTAATAATAATTTTATAATTTTTACTTACTTTTTGTTTTTAAAAAATAAAAAGATTTTAATATTAAACAAATATTTAAATGGATTCGGGTAATTATAACCGGGTTCGGGACAGACAAATTTAGGTAGGAAAGGTGAATTTCTAAATGGATTTGAATCTGGGGTTCGGGACAGACAAATTTAGGTAGGAAAGGTGAATTTCTAAATGGATTTGAATCTGGGGTTCGGGACAGACAAATTTAGGTAGGAAAGGTGAATTTCTAAATGGATTTGAATCTGGGGTTCGGGACAGACAAATTTAGGTAGGAAAGGTGAATTTCTAAATAGACAAATTTAGGTAGGAAAGGTGAATTTCTAAATAGATTTGAATCTGGATTTGGGTATTTAATTTATAATTGGGTTCGGATATGGGGCAGTGCATTTTATGTGGTACCTAACCCGTTGCATGCCATCCCTATTAGAGAAATTGGGGCTTAACATGAAATTGCAATTGGTGGTTGAGCTCAGGGCTCCCAATTCGCAAAAGAAAAGCAGTAAGCCGGTCTAAGAAATTTCTGACGATTAGAGTCTTTTTTTTTTTCTCTGAATACATGAAAACTGTGAATAGTTTTTTGAATGTACTCAGGTTTGTGCTTGAATAATGGAAATCTGTTAGCCATGTTAGGTTGATTTATGGGAAATTCAATTTTTTCATTACGTTTTTAGATTTAATTTTCTTGATTTTTATTGAAGTATTTTTGGTTTGGTTAATATCAGGGGCAAAATAGTCAGTGTATTGTTTTAATAGATGCATTGTTCTAGCATCAACAAGCAACGTTCTGACAGTAATGGTACCCTTTTAATATTTATTATTTTAAACTCGTATATGATTATTCTTACATTTTCACAAAATGAAGAGTCATTTGAAAAGAGGCTAACATTTGGATATTTCAGAGTAAAAGTATTTATAATTGGAGCATGCTCTCAAATATTTAACAGAAGTAAAATCACCATGGTATACACCTAGGCTAGCATATCTTTGATATATTGTTAATGCAACATAACTTTCTCATTCATCAAATATATTTCAATGCTTTGAAACAATCCTAATAGATCTTCTCTAATTCTAACAAACTTCTTTTGTTTCCAATCCAAATGAATAAATAGATCTACGTTTTTTACGGAAAAAATCATCATGGCACCTCAAATTTCGCAAGTGACCTATTATGTCTCTGAAATTTTGTTAAAATTGTATCCCTCTCTATATTACCAATAACATTTTTTTCGTGTTTTGACATGCATGTTCAAGATATTTACTTAATGTGTGGTTAGCATGTTCGAAACAATTTGATTGTTCTGCTTAGAGGTAGTATGACGTAATTTTTTTATTTAAAGGACATGTTTTGTTTGTTAGTGAACATAAAAGAGCTTTTATTTATTTTCAATTTAATTGTTTTATCTTTTTTTTTTTGTAAAAATTATTACATATTTGCAAATTTTATATTTTTAATTATATTTTAAAATATCATAAATAAAAATCCAGTTGAACCCTCCGGTTCAGTGAACCCCTGTCTTCGCTGGTTCAATGACCGATCTGGTTCTCAGAACATTAGTGGTTAGTATAATTTTTGGAATAATAATTTTCACAGTTTTCAACTATCTAATCAATTTTTAACTGATATAATTTTAGAAGTTTGAGTATTCAATAGAATAATTTTTACAAATTGAAGTATTTAATTGGTAAAATTTTACAAATTAAAGTGTTAATAGTTCAAAGTAAAAGTTGAAGATACCAAAAAATTTCTTACATAAAACACGGATAAATTTACGCATCGGACATTTTTTGCATTTAATTTCTCTATAAACCCAATAACAGTTTTGTGCATTCCTGCAGTTATTTCCTCATACTTATAATTGCATCTAGAATACTTATAATTTTGTAATCTATCTCTTCAGCCAAACTTTAAACTTTCAACAAGCTTGTGTACATCATTTAGCTCCTCTTTAAAATTTCAGGTTCCCTTTAGACCACAAAGCTAATTTGTGTATACGAGGCTAAATCATTAAAAAAAAATCTCAAACTTTGTAAATAGTTTTAATTGTACACTAAATCCAACTTTTTTCTCCTAATACCTTGAACTTCAACTTTAGTTACAATAGCACCATAATATCAAATTATACCCAATTTAGTAAATAGTGCCGATATTTGATAAAATTAATTAAGTAAATAGTGTTGAGAGAATAGTAAATTTCTCAAAGTAAATTAAGCTAAAGACTAAAGAGAGTTATTTTATAGTTTTGTAGATTACATTTCATATAAAGTCAAATTAATAAATTTCTCAAATTGCTTAATTTTATTTGCTCTAGTTTGATTTAACGGTTTACTCTGAATAATGAACACCTTTATATTATGCCCTCCCATCCTCTCTTGGTCAATCTATCTCTCCCTCTCTTAGAGTAGTTGATAAAATATTTGCTCTTGACAGTCAAATTTTTTGCTATCACGGATTTCTTGTTTGCCTTACGTTAATGTAGTTTAGTTCTTACTATGATTCCTTTTCTTTGCAATCCAATTTGGCTATTTGGATTTTTGTTTTTTGAAAAAGCTAAGTTTAATTTTTCATTGACACAAATATAGTCTTTTGAATGGATATAATATTACATTTTCATTGATTATTTGGGTTTCTCTTCTTTTCACTTTCTTACTCTTTCTTTCTATAAAAACCCACTTACTCTTTTTATTACTTCGTGACCCTTTTTTGTTTCTCCCTTTTTCCACTTTTTTATTAATAGGTTAAATAAATTCTCTTTGTTGCTTGTTTTCTTCAAATTAAGTGGAAGAATAATATGGATTTGAGTAGCGATGAAGACAAGAGTTTCACATTAAACAATAGTGATGGTAGTAGTTTGTTGCTAGTGATACACTTGAGACCGACTATTATATTATTTATATTAGCACTATTTTTTAGATGGTTACTGAAAATTTGCTAATTAGACTGGAATTTATCTATTTTAATTACTATTTGCTCCTTCTAGATCATCCCGATTCAGCTAGTCATTTATTTGGTATCTCCCAAGGATCAGGAACTGCCATTCTATTGCATCCACAAACACAAAGTTTATGGTTGACTAATATTGCACACCATCATTTGGCTATTGGATTTATTTTTCTCATTGCTGGTCATATGTGTAGAACTAACTTCGAGCTTGGGCACAGTATAAAAGATCTTTTAGAAGCACATATTCCTCCTAGGGGCCGATTGGGGAGTGGACATAAGGGTCTTTATGACACAATCAACAATTCGCTTCATTTTCAATTAGGCCTTGTTCTAGCTTCTTTAGGGGTTATTACTTCCTTAGTAGCTCAACACATGTACTCATTACATGTTTATGCATTCATAGTGCAAGACTTTACTACTCAAGCCACATTCTATACTCATCACCAATACATCGCAGGATTCATCATGATAGAAGCTTTTGCTCATGGAGCTATATTTTTTATTAGAGATTACAACCCATAATAGAACGAGAATAATGTATTGGCAAGAATGTTAGACTATAAAGAAGCTATCATATCCCATTTAAGTTGGGCTAGCCTCTTTTTGGGATTCCATACTTTGGGACTTTATGTTCATAATAATATTATGCTTGCTTTTGGTACTCTGGAGAAACAAATCTTGATCGAACCCATATTTTTCCAATACTTTTGGGAACTTATTCCATACTTTGGGACTTTATGTTCATAATAATATTATGCTTGCTTTTGGTACTCTGGAGAAACAAATCTTGATCGAACCCATATTTGCCCAATGGATACAATTTGCTCACGGTAAAACTTCATATGGATTTGATGTACTTTTATCTTCAATGAATAGTGCAACCTTCAATGCAGGTCGAAGCATATGATTGCCCGACTGGTTAAATGTTGTTAATGAAAATAGTAATTCATCAAAAATTCTTTATTTGCTTACAACGTGTGACTAAAAAAAGAGGTTCTATAGGGCATTTCCATTTCAGTCCTTTTATTCAATTCAACGATTGATCAAAAAGAAATTTTCAAATTTAAATAAATAATAAATTACAGGAACTTATATCAACCAAAATCAAAGACTTCTATTTCTATGTAATGATTCAAACTAATGAATTCACCCATTTAGATTGATTGTATCCATGTGGGATAATGATAAGGAAGAGAAGAATTTACAAAAAATAAGATTCAGAAAAAATGAATTGTTTAGAGAAATGGTATCCAACTAGGTGTATGTAATATATAAAATGGCTATAAGTAGGGGTGGCCACGGTTCCGGTTCCAAATGGTTCCGGTTTCAAAAAATTTGGAACCGGAACCAATCGGAAATTCATAGTTTCGGTTATGGTTTGAGACTAAACGATTACGGTTCTAGTTTCGGTTCCTTAATGGTTCCAAAACCGACGGTTATGGCTGGTTCTCCGGCAAATCGCATAATTGTAAAATAAAAAAGTATAGAACATTTTTTCTTCAAAATTTAAAATTTAAAAATTTTTGAAATAATTTTTTTTTTTAAAAATACCCTTAAAAATTAAAAAATGCTTGAACTTAATTTTTTTTTTTTAAAAAAAAAGTCTTCAACTTAATTTATATTTTGTTTAAAAAAGTTGAAACTTATTTTTTTTAAAAAAAAAATTGAACTTATTTTTTTAAAAAAAGTTGAAACTTATTTTCAAAAATTAAGTTGTCTACGTATCCTCTTGAGGTTTAGAGGAATCAAAGCATACATAGTTCTTACTCACCTTGTACCAATTTCACCCCTTTTATCTTAGTCGCTATTTCCACTATCAGTTGATGTTTCCATTGAGGACCCATCGTAAGATCATATAAATCTTCATTTTCTTTGATATTCTCTTGTGTTCTTAGTTCAGCCTTGCTCCAATCATTCATGCATGATTGTGCTTCTAGTGAATCAATGTCATACTAGATCGTGTTTCATCAAGTATGTTTCCTCCTTGACTAAAAGCTTGTTCAACCACAACAATGGAGACCGGAGCTGCTAAAACTTGTTTTGCAATTTGTTCAAGAACCAACAACAATGGAGACCGGAGCTGCTAAAACTTAGTTGTTGCATTTAGTGAAAGGGTTGAGAATGTATAGGCGTACGACTCCTATGTTTTGCAATTAGTGAAAGGGTTGAGAATGTATTGGCGTGACGACTCTACCAATCTAAAATTGAAAAATTATTATCTGCAAAACTATCACCAAACTCGAAAGAAATGATAAGATAATTATCAAGTTTGGGAAAAGAACTGGATCTCCTATGTTTTATTTTTTTTTTTTTGTAATAATATACGTTCAGCAATACCAACACATACCTTTTCAGTTGGGAATGATTGATTATTAAATTGAAAAGAATTAGAAGAATTGGATGAAGGACTAGTCCAATGGGCTAGGGACACCTGCGCTATAAACAAAAAAATGTAGTGTTAAATAGTTTATTTAGCTTTTTCAAAATTTAAACTATTATATAACCGTTATTTTTTAAAAAAATTACTCCCTCCGTTCTTTTTATATAGGTACAGTTTTCACCAAAATTAAGAAATCAGTTAACTAAATTTTTCTCCTTTTTTTTCTAATACATCCCTAGTATCACATTAACTCCTCTAAAATATAAAATTGCCTTTAATAATTTTTCTTGATTGAATAAGACAATAAATGCATTGTCTCCCTAAAAAAATAGAGGGTTTTGCTCCACTATTGCTAAATAAACGGGATTTGCTGCACTATTGCTAAAAAGAAATGGAGGGATTTGCTTCTACAATTTAGTTTTTTGGGTGATTGATTTCAATTTGGCATTGGTTTTGCCTAATCGCTCATTGGGAGCGGTAGTTGAGATTCTTTTATTTTTAGTCGTTTTTCTTTTGCTGGAATTTGTGGCTTTCTTCTTAGACCTAAGACTCATTCTGTATGTGTGGAATGACAACAACCAAAGAAAAAGAGACGACTGCTATCTAGTCGTAATGGGGAGGTGCTAAAAATATTGGCTTGGATTGATGGTGTTTTGACTGAAGCTGTTTGGTTGTACTAAAAAAGGAAAACAAATGGATGCAAAAAAACCCTAGTTATGCTCTTGCCTTTGGAGGGAAACTTATTGTTGGTCCCTCTTTGTTTAAGTTGTGTTTGAAAAGGACTATTTCGTGCGCAGATAATCTTCCAACAGACTTGAGTATCTATTAAATAATTTAAATATGGAGTAACTTCACAAAAAAATTGGCCCAAATTGTAAAATCGCAAATCTTAACTGTGCTCTATTTCTAAATTTTGTGTTTTTAAAAGTCAAATTTTATCTCAGTCAGGAAGCAGTTTTTCTTAATTGGACTACATTTATTTTTCTAGGTAAATTTAAAGAATAACAATTTTATCACCAAAATTTCTTCACATATGCGCTATATATTTTTGTCTAACATTATCTTGATAATATCCCGCAATAAAATAAGACAAGGGTAATATGCGATTTTTACATTGGCTTTTTTTTCAATGTTAGCAAATAAGGCAATATTTCCTATATAAAAAAAAAAAAACCCAAATAGGAAAGTTTTGCTATATAAAAAGGACGGAGGGAGTAAAAAAAAAGTTCAAGATCCTATTCTACAATAGTTTTAAAGGTAATTTTTAGTATTTTGACTAGGGTTAAATACTATTTCTATTATTTATATTGATTATATCCTTTAAACATTTAGCTAACAACTAGTAAAACAATTGAGAATTACTATTATAGTAGCTAATAGAGAACAAGGGTTGCTAGCTCTATTTTTTGTTTTCATGAATCCTCTTAATGACCCAATCGAAAAAATAGATAGAATGAGCTGATCTAGGGTGTTAGTTTTGAAATTGCATTTTTGCTAAACCTAATAATTTCCATGGAAAAATGCAAATACGATAAACAAAAAGGCTCGAAACTAGGGGGAATTGTGTTGAAATTGGAACTAGATCAGTTTCAGCTAAACCAATCCAATTCTTTTTTAGGATTGTAATCATTGAAGCGACACTACGCTTAAACTTGGTACATGTAGCATGACAACAAGCAAATGTTTTAATTCATCTCTGAACTTGTCCCGACAAAACGAATACTTAAACTTATAAAATTGTATATTAAATATTTTAACTTCTAAAATCATTTTATTGAACATTTCAATTCACAAAATTAGATCAGCTAATCATTTATCATATAGTTGAGGGAAAATTATTATTTCGTCCCTGAGGTTTTACATAATTATTTAAGTAGTCATCGACATTTATACATATATTTATAACGTCCCTAAGGTTTGCCACATTTATACACTATTATTTATAACGTCCCTATTTGCCCACTGTCATTATTAATTGTCCTTTCTGCAAAAAAACATACAACTTTCTTTACCTTTAATTTTTTTTTCCTTTAATTTTGAGAAGAAAAGACGAAATTATCCTTTGGAAAAATAATTATTTCGTCCCTGAGGTTTGCCATAATTATTAAGTAGTCCCCTACATTCATACAAATATTTATAACGTCCCTGAGGTTTACTTCCGTCATATTAATTGGTCATTCCATAAAAAAAATACACTTTTTCCATTAATTTTGAGTGTAAAAGACGAAATTATCCTTTATAAGTTTTCATTGGCATTATTATTAATCTCTTTGCTCTAAAATATCTGAAACTCACATTTTCACTATCTTCCTCAATCCAACGTGGTCTTCATTGCCACCACCGTGTCAATGAAAACTATCATCTCTATAGCTAGATCACCACCAAAACTAAAACCCAACATCCAAAACTAAAACCCAACATCCAAACTCAATCAAGCCATCATCACCCTTCATTCATTTATCTCTCTCTCCTTGATTAGATGATTTAGGTTAATTTGGTCATTCTATTAAAAATTAACAGCAAAAAGTGTGTTTTTTGGACAGAAGGATCAAGTAATATGACGGAAGTAATCTCAGGGATATTATAAATATTTGTATAAATGACGGGGACTACTTAAATAATTATGGCAAACCTCAGCGAAGAAATAATTATTTTCCCTTTTAGTTTTGTTGGTGATCTGGTTATGGAAATGATACTTGACAAGAAGACACGTTGATGCAAAAATGAAGATCGCGTTGGGTGAGGGATTGGTAAAATTTTGACGTTTCAGGTATTTTAAAGGAAAGAGATGACAATAATTGTCAATTGAAAACTCTGTATTAAAGGAATAATTTTATCTTTATCGCTCAAAATTAATGAAAAAGCTGATTTTTTATTTTTATGGAAAGACCAATTATATGACGGAAGTAAAACCCTCAGAGACCGTTATAAATATTTGTATAAATATTCGACTACTTAAATAATTATGGCAAACATCAAGACGAATGTATAAATATCGGGGACTACTTAATAATTATGGCAAACCTCAGGGACGAAATAATTATTTTTCCAAAGGATAATTTCATCTTTTCCTCTCAAAATTAATTGAAAAAGTGTATTTTTTTGACGAGAGGACCAATCAATATGACGGTGGCAAACCTCATGGACGTTATAAATATATGTATAAATGTCGATAACTACTTAAATAATTATATAAAACCTCAGGGATGAAATAATAATTTTCCCTATAATTGAAGAATGTAAAAGTTTATTATTCTAAAAGTGAACTAACCAAGCAAATTTTAACGATGCTATAAAATTTTTTAACAATTTTTTTTAGTAATTACTGTGTTATGAAAAAAAAAAAAAATAAAAAAAAAAACACGAGGAATTGCTATTCACGACAGTAGTTTTGTCCTAAAACGTAAAGCAAAAATTTTTGGGTAATTTATACATCTCTCTAAACGCAAAAGAAAGAAATACTAAATCCATCTTAGAGAGAGCAATATTTCATTCCCAAAGCCCCAATTTAATTTACAATTAAATATTCTAATAGGAAGAATTAGTTGTGAATTCTTCTCTGCCAAAAAGAAAACGAAAATGGAAAGCTCATCGGAGTTGGTACCGTTCCCGTTGCTGATGACTCCGATCGAATCCAACTACAGAGCATGCACTATTCCTTACAGGTTCCCGTCAGACAATCCAAGAAAGGCTACTCCTACTGAGCTTCAATGGATTGATCTCTTCTACAGTTCCATTCCTTCCTTCAAGTACTCTGTCTCTCTCTCTATTTTTCTTTCTCGATTTTACTTTCTTTTTTCTTCTTTTTTGTGATTCTCTCTCTTTATATTATGCAGGAAACGTGCTGAGAATGATACTACAGTTACTGATGCTCCTGCTAAAGCTGAGAAATTTGCTCAGAGGTAGCTTTTATTTTTGCTTCTAAGCAAGTCCAGGGATGTTGATGTTATTGATTGAGTCTCAATTCTGAAATGAGTCTAATTTACTATGATTTAGTCGGTTCCATTGGTTCTATTGATTGCAAAAGAATTTTGATATGAATATGATTCTAGTGAATTCAAAGGGATATTTGAGTTTGGAACAAATAAAGAATTGGTTTCAATGTTCATTTTTTAATTATGCCTTACATGCATTGAATACTTTTTAGTAATCTTTAGAATTGATATTACATGTCCTTCAACATTTACACCACTTTGTTTAAGACTTTGTTATTCTGATTTGTGCTGTTTCTGTGATTTTTTTAAGGTATTCTGAGATCCTTGAGGACTTGAAGAAAGATCCTGAGAGTCATGGTGGTCCACCTGATTGTATTGTAAGATAAATTACTAGATTCATTTCCCCTTTCATTAACATTTTAAGATGATTTTCTTCATAGTTTAAGATATCCGATCTGATGATTATTATCTCTCTCCATTGGCTTGGTTCTTTTGAGAAATGTAGCTCCTCTGCAGACTGCGTGAGCAAATCCTAAGAGAATTGGGATTTAGAGACATATTCAAAAAAGTCAAGGTTGGTGCTGCTTTCTTTTTCGGCCTCATATTCAAAAAAGTCAATGAACTAACACTGTGGGCTTAGAGGGGATCCCATTTGCTAGAAAGCGTATTTTTAACTTGATTCTTCTTAATTCTTTTTTGTCAACATCAAATCCTGAGTGGGAGGAGAGGAATCATATCTCTCAATCACTATAAATACTTGACTTAAACACTTTACTTCTGGCACAGGAGATAGTATTCGGGGATTTCACCCTCTTTCTGCCGTTCTGAATGTCTTTTTCTCATCAAAACTGTGGCGGTGTGTTTTCCATTCTGTTTAAAATAGAAATGTTTTGTTTTGTGATGCAATAGTACGAAGAGAATGAAAAGGCTATATCTCTGTTTGAGGATGTTGTTCGTCTTAATGATGCTATTGAAGATGGAGTCAAGCGTCTAGAGAATCTGGTTAAAGGAATATTTGCAGGAAACATATTTGACCTTGGTTCTGCACAGGTTGGTTGATATTATTTTATGATTTTTGTAATCTGTTCTTGTATCTTTAGCAAATTATGAACTCATTGTGACTGGTGGATATAATTCATGACTGCATTTGGAGAAAAATCTAAACTACTTGTTCTGGAGGACTTTACCTTGACAATGCTTTTTCTCTGTTTGGATCATGCATAACGCTCTCATTTTAAATCACCTAACTTTTTGGTCTTCCTCTGCCTTGAGATACCTTGAATTAGTACAATTTTCTGTCTGCTAAAGCATTGATATATACTGCTCATGTTTATATCATTTTTTTGGGTTTCGTTTGTGCTTGATTTATGTCAACAGCTTTCATTCATTCTTCAAATTACCACCTTTTCTTGCTTATAGGAAAATGGTTTTATTTTATTTTTTTAATGTAACAAAATGCTGTAAGTTTCTGTAAATTCTAATCTTAAGCATATAAATTACCTTGGTTAATCGAGTGCTCACTGCATAATTTGTAATTGAAAAAGAGTGATCATTTCTCATCTCAGCATTCTCTCTTATGTACCTATTATTTCCAATTTCTTGAAGCTTGCTGAGGTTTTCTCAAGGGATGGAATGTCCTTTTTGGCTAGTTGTCAAAATCTTGTCCCTCGACCCTGGGTTATAGATGATCTAGACACCTTCAAAGTGAAATGGAGCAAGAAATCTTGGAAAAAGGCAAGTTCCATGTGATATTTCTTTTGTGATATTGCTTTTGTAAGTAGTCACTGGGCATATCTAAAAAGAGAGTTTAGGACCTTTTTTTTTTCCAGGATTTTTCCTCACGACTTTCCTTTTTGATCTTTGTCACAACAGGCTGTCATCTTTGTTGATAATTCTGGAGCAGATATAATTTTGGGTATTTTGCCCTTTGCAAGAGAGCTACTTCGGCGTGGAACCCAGGTTTGTTTTATATCATTTTTTGCAACTCACTTCAAGGTTTGTTTTATGTTTTCAGTAAATTTCTGACCAAATTCTACCTGATCCAAGGACTTGTATTCTGCTACTTTGGATTTTGTTTTAATAATTAACTTGCAAATGATGGTAGCAGTTAATGTAACAGCCACCATACATGAGTAGCAGCAAAAATTGGGTATAATCGCATAGTGGCCATAATTAGCTGTTGCACTTGTGATTCTCAAATTTTCTTCTCAAAATATTATTAGTAGGCCAAAAACCTTTAAGAAGTATCTTAATGTTGTCCAATAGTTGTTATTTAACATCTTGCCTATGTTTACTTAGTTATTGAAAGGCAATATTCATTGTTTTCAATTTCAATCGAAGTACACTGGCTTTGAAAAACCCTGACTAGGTCGATTTTGAGCTGAATTCTCGTATATGCATACCTATACTCATTGACAAATATCATTAGTCAATAAACCCAAGAAAAATTCTGCTTCAAAATGAATTCAATCATCCTGTTCGCAGCCAAAGCATAGCGATATATGCCAATGACATATCCATAAAATGGGAAAAAGAATTGGCCTTTCTGGGTTCCAAGTAAATTTTGATGTTTGATGACTCAATTGAGAGTAAATTATCAAATAATAAAAGCTATACCCGCCATTACAAATAATTCAACTTGAAAGAAAATGACACAACCATAGAACTGTAAATGAAAAGTATTTAGATCCAAAGAGGTGAAATACGAATCGGCTCAGCAGCCATCAGAAATAGTTAATTACTGAATGGATGTCCAAATGAATCTTAAATAAAGCTGTTTCCAGGATATAGAAGAGGTATAGTTATGGTCCATGTCAAGATCTGACTATTTTATACTGGTGCAAAGTATGTGATAAAATTGGTGCTATGAATTTAATCACTTTAAACATTTTATCCTCTAGAATTCTGTTTCTAATGCTGTGGACCTGTTAAGGACAAATTTTGAATTTTAGATGATTGGATGCCCAATGCCCTATGCACTAGATGCTCAAGTAAAATTCTTAAGTTTCTTCAAGATACTAGAGTCATTTTATTTAGGACATTCAATCTCCTATTTTCCTTTTTAAGTTTTTAAGCATATAATTGACATTCTCAAGGGTTCACACATTTGATTACCTATAGTTTTTCATTCAAAAATACATTCTAACCTACTAAAGTGACTCAATAAGCTCATAGATCCCAAAGTATCTTTGAGTTATTAAGCCAATAAGTGAAATTCTTAAGGTTGTTATACTTACTCAACTCTCTCTGAAGGCTATATGACATTAAGGTAAAGTGCTAGTTTCTCAATCATAAAATGATCTGATCCATTGAAGTGCCGTAGAGCTATACTCCTCATATAAATAAATAAAATAGCAAAGATACTGAATGAACATTTTAAAATATGACAATGCAAAAATTATTTGCTATAAGCAAATCGCTAGAGGGATTTTAGGTTTGTGAATATATCCCTCTCTCCCAAATAGATTTGAATTACAAATAGGACCTGGGTGTTGGCCCATAGAGAGGGTAAGTGCATTTCACATAATTTTCTCCTCTTTTGAAGAGTTTGGCCTCAAAATATGTAAGAGGGATTATAACAGTGATATAAAGATCAAAGAATTAGGGGATAGGATGGTGAGAAAACAAATTTTTGCTTCTATTCTGCATTTATATTAAACCTGGAGATCAACTATTTCAGCTTTCTGACTTCAACTAATTGTGGTTGGCCTGGATAAGAAAAAGGCAACAAGGCACCGCAGATTTTTGTGTAGAATTCTGCCTACAAGAATGTTGTTAATGAGCAATGTATTTTGAATGTTTATGCACATTGCAAACTGTAAATATGTGTTTTGTTAGTTTGAGTATGACCGCTATTGCCATTGTACATTCCTTGAATATTAGAATATTTAGAGGCACTGAGTCAATGTTATTTATGTATGGGAAGTGGTATCATGTCTCATCACATGCATCAATTTGATCTTTGGTTCTCCAATTTTGATGTGCATTCAAAAATCCATTTCCATTTGAATGTGTTCATACCAATCCTATTCCCTTTGGCTATTCTAAATGTAGGAATTGGTTTCGAATATTTATATAGTCTGCTATGATTCAGTTTTTGGTTAAATATTTATACAGTCTGCTATGATTCAGTTTTTGTTATTGAAGCAAACCAAACAAAATACATAAACTATAAATCAACTGTTCCTTTTGAAGGTCAGCCAAACTGAACCATGATTTGTTCCACTTTTTTTTTCAGTCTGGCCATTTGAACAAAATAATTTAGTACCTAATTGCTAGAACAACTGATTAACACCTTTTGCTTTCTTCCAATCCAAAATTTATCTTGTTCTTTCCTTCTCTTTGCAGGTTATATTGGCTGCTAATGACTTGCCTTCTATTAATGATGTCACTTACCCTGAACTGATTGAGATTATATTGAAGGTGGGAGGAAGAAAAATTATTAAAGCTATGGTGCTGTTGGATCTTGGTTTTTTCTGACTTTAAGTGCCTATTTTCAGTTGAAAGATGGAAGTGGACAGCTTGTTGGTGTAGATGCCTCTAATCTTTTGATTGCCAATTCCGGAAATGATTTACCGGTAAGGAATGGTAATTCTGTCTTTTTTTACTTATATCACAGTTTGAACAAGTAGCTTTCACTAACTGAATGATGGGTGTTCTTAGCTGTACAGTAATGAGCCTCTTTTGGGTTTTCCATCATTGGCAGGTTATTGATCTTACAAGAGTATCACAAGAGCTAGCATATTTATGTAGTGACGCAGACCTAGTAATATTGGAAGGGATGGTAAGTTCTTTATCAAATATTATCAATATGAAAAGGCCGTGGCAATTGCTAAGTTGGTTTGGGTACAAAGTTTGATAAGTGTTCTAGTCAAAGTTATCAATCTTGTTGGTTTTGGCCTTGGTGGTCAATGCTTCTTGTTTTGGTGATGAAAATGGGACGTTAGTTTCGAATTGGCTAAACTATTTCCTGTTTTAAACATCCCGAGTATGTTGTTCTGGCTGAAATATGCATCATCTAGGCTGCATCTTTATTTAAGCTTTGTAGAAACTGACAAAAGATGATTAAGTAATTACTCCAGTGGCATCACAGTACATATCATGGGCACACAGACTTCATTTGCTTTGGTCAATTACTACTGCAAGGCTGAGAGAGAGAGACTTGTAGAAATGCGAGGTGAAGAACTTCCTTGAAAAGAAGTAAACTAGTCAGTTATATTAATAATTAATAAAAAGTAAAATGGTTTGACTTCTTTCTTTAAAAATTATATCTTGTTCTTGTCCTGTCTCCTGTTTGCATGGGTGTCTTAATATTTGGCTGCTAGTGACCTTGCCTATCTTATTAATAGATGTCACCTTACCCTTGAAACTGATTGAGATTATATGCAGGGTGGTGAGAAGAATAGAACAAACTCTTTAAAGCTTTAATGGCTGCTGTTGTGATCTGTGGTTTATTATTCTGACTTAATAATAGTGCCTAGTTTTCTAGTTGAAAAGATGGAAGTGGTACAGACTTCATGTCATGACTTTTGCAGCTTATTGGGCCCTGTAGATGCCTCTAAAATCTGTTGAATTTGCCTAATTCCGCGGAAATGATATTTAAGTGCTTCTCAGTCCTCGCTCGGTTTAAGGAATGGTCTAATTCTGTCTTTTTACTATGATATCACTCAGTGAGTGTGGATCATAGTAAGCTTTCACTAATTACTGACATGTTATTTGGGTTTCTTCTTATGCTGCATGTACTCTATGTATATGAGCTCTTTTGTGGTTTTTCTGACTACCATTTGGACAGGATTATTGATCTTTAAGATACCAGGGTATCACATAAGCCTACGCCACTTGATCTTCTATCTTGAGTGACGACCAGATTACTTAGGTAATATTGCAAGGGTATGGTAAGTTCTTTTCAAAATTATCAATATGAAGGCAGCGTGGTGCCAATTTGTCTCTTAAGGCTTTGGTTTGGGTACAAAGTTTGATAACAGTGTTATAGTCGAAGTTATCAATCTCTGTTGCGTATTGGCCTTGCGCGTCAATGCTTTCTTTTTGGATGTATGTAAATAATTGTGACGTATCTGTAGTGTATTGTCTCCGAACTGGGCTAAAACTAATCACTGTTTAACATGCTACTACCGGAAGTATGTTGTTCTGGCTTGATTATAAAAGTTGCAATCATTTCCTAGGCCATAGCCTTCTTGTATTTTAAAGCTTATGTAAAATACTGACAATAAGGGATGATTTCAAGTACAGATGTACGGACTTCCAGTAGCAATGCCAAAGTAGCACGGGAATCATGGGCCATCAGTTCGCCAGACTCATTTGCTTTGGTCAATTTACTACTGCACAGGCTAGAGCAGAGAGCAGACTTGATGAGATAAATTGGCTAGAGGTGAAGAGACTTCTTTCGAAAAGAGTAGACGTAAAACGAGTCTCAGTTATATTAATAATTTAATAAATAGTAAAAATTGGAGTTTGTAACTTCTATGTCTTTAAGGGTGAGAGTAGTGAGAGTAACCCAATTGAAGCCAGTGTTTATGTCCGTGAGATCTGAGAGAGAGCAGACTTTATGTTAGAAGGCTCTGAGGTGTGTGAAGATGACTTCTCGTGAATAAGAAAAGTAAAACTAGTCAGATGTTATCATCAATATTTCTTATTTTAGATTTTTATCTCTAGAATTCACATAATAAAAAGTGAGAAATCGGTTATGATCTTCTTTCTTTAGAGAGAGAGAGTAAAGTAGAAGAGGAAGTGAACGTGACGTAGTAGAAGAAGGACTAATGTAGAAATGCGAAGGTGAAGACTTCTTGAAAAGAAGTAAACTAGATCAGTTTATAATATTTAATAAATTAATAGAACAGTCAAAATAATGGGTCTCTGAAGCTTCTGCTTCATTGTTATTCTTTCTTTCTTATTATAAACTTCTCTTATTTCGTTTACTCTTGCTATTCCTTTATGTAAGTCTCATTTATCCCTACCAAGATCTTGATAACATGGCTCGATATCTATGGATAATTCTCCAACGTTACCTATCATGCTTAAGCATTGCCTGGCTTAGAGTGTATACTCGCATTAAGTTACACGTAGTATTTAGAAAGTGATTTTTTTAAAGTTGGTGCGACCTTGAAAAGTAAAGGAAATTTTGTCACTTCAGTAAATGCATCAACAATTTATGAATTTTTTCTTCTCATTAACAATTTTCGTTTGAAAGCAACTAACCGTAAATTGGTAAGTTATTGGAAATATGGCACCCAGATATCAGCAGTGAAAACAAATGGTGTCTATGATATCTTTTCATTAGAGGAAGGGAGTGTGGTGATTTCCCTAGAGGAGCAGGTGGATGCGTCAAGTCTAAGCAAAGTCCAAATGTTTTTGATAAATGTAGGGCTATAAATTTGGATATAATATTTAGTGAAAAAGAAAACAACTTTTTCTTATGTATGCTAATGTTTTTGTATTAGAAGCTTTAGTAGAGTTTATTTTTTACAAATTACTGGATTATTCAACATATTTTTATGTGGTCTTGATGACTAGTGGACTAACAGAAATTGGAAAGGATCAACATGAAATTTCAATGAGCTTAGGAAATACATGTGTACATGCATAGATAAACACTTGATTTACTCAATTGAACAAGGTGGATTGGACTGAATATGAGAACATGGCTCTCTTTCTTCCAGCTGGAAAAGTAGAGAGAGAGAGAGAGAGACGGAGAGAGAGAGAGAGAGGAGAGGCCTCGGGCTCTCTAGCCCAAGTGGGTAGAAGGAGATATAGCTCAATACCCTCTAGATACATACCAATTTCCATGTGGAACCAAGAGAAGGTTCAATGAGGTTTCTCAAATTTTTAGTATGACATCTGCTCTACTGACAAGGAAGAAGTAACAAATGATAGACGTCCACAAATTCTAATTTTCCTTCCTATAAGCTACAGACCTGAGTAAATTCCAATCGATCTTCTAATACACCTTCAAAAATATCTGAAATTTTCAAGGCCTAGAGCGTTAGGTCTCACCACGTAGCGACATATACGCCATATCCATCCTTGCTCCTTAAATTATTCCTCAATTCGTAACCGTGAGTTCTGGATCAACTTACAGAACTGTTCCTACCTTTCCTTCATAAAGCCAAAGTTCATGGCTTCTCTATTATTGCCAAAATATAACTCGTTTCATGGGGTGAGCGGTATAGGAAAAGCCATTTCAAACTAGAAATTCTGAACTTTGCTATCCATTTCTCAAAAGACTCATAGAAAAGTCATCCGCTATGGGAATACCACTTGGCATCCCCATTTTCTGCAAAAAAATTATTACAAAGAACCGGCTTGCAATTCGTCCGTTCCACATTAAGAAATCCGCAATATATATTGAGATTTTCCTTCCTAGCCAAAAGTTCTTATATCATTGTTCACACAAATCTAGCAGAACCACAAGGATATTCAGAAGTTTCACGAAGGAGCTACAACTTCAATTCATCCATGCGCATGGATCAATAATCTGCCAACTGCTATGTTCATTTCTCCTCCAGTGAATATGATTTGTTGCCCTTGAATTCCTTCTTGAAAGAAAGCATAAGCAAACGAATTTATCCAAATACTAATCGATATAGACCCAAACATTCAAAAAATCCTTTGCTACCTGCAATTTTTTTTTCCTTGTGTTAGGGTACAATCTGAGAGAGAGAGACTTGTAGAAATGCGAGGTGAAGAACTTCCTTGAAAAGAAGTAAACTAGTCAGTTATATTAATAATTAATAAAAAGTAAAATGGTTTGACTTCTTTCTTTATTTCTTTTTCTTTTTCTAATAACTTCTCTATTTTGTTATCTTCTATTTCCTTTAAAGATATATCCCACCAGATCTGAAACAGGCTGCGATGACTAATTAAGTTCCTTCATGCTTAATATGGGTAAAATTTTGCATAAGTTATTTGGATAATTTTAGTGCTAACGACCTTGAAAAGTAAAGAACTTTGGATCAACAATTATGAATTTTTTTTCTTTAACAATTTTGTTTGCCTACTTGGTATTATTTATGGCAACCCAGAAGAGGAGTGTGCAGAAAAGGTCCATGTTTTGATGTAGGCTAAATTTTGGCATAATATTAGAAAAAGGAAAAAACTTTTCTTTTCTGTTCTAATTTTTTTTAACTTAGTGATATTTTTACAAATTTATGATTATTAAATATTATACTAATTGAAATATATCATTTTAGCAAATATTTTATCTTACTTATAATCCATATTACCATTATTTTGGTGCATCTCCTCTAGATTGGTTATAATTGATCCCAGCATTGAAGTATTCATTTATAATTGATATGAGAAAAAAAAAGCTATTAGCCCATAATTTTAAGTAATATTTCACTAATGATTTTGAAAATGAAATATTTTATTGCATCAAAACTGAAATATCTTACACCAATGAAAAAATCCATAATATCTTAATGGTATTGAGTATTGATAACTTTGGTTCTCATGTAGAAGTGATAAATGGCAAATGGGATTTAATTGTTGTTGGCTAACCAAGGAAACCAGAATTAGATGGCAGGATAAACAACTTCTAATCTATGGTTATGATTGAAATAAGCAGTCTCTAGAATGTGGACTTCTCCAACATTTTTGCACTTAAAACATTTGTTTCTTTTGGCAGGGTCGTGGTATAGAGACGAATCTTTATGCTCAGTTTAAGTGTGATTCTCTGAAGATTGGAATGGTAACTCTCTAGGTTATATGCTTTTCTTTTTCGTATGAGTATAAATCAATGGGCATTGACTTGTACGATTTGATTGATTTTTTCATTGATCTCTTTTTTTGCTTTCCCTGCCCTTTTTAATTAGGTGAAACATCCAGAGGTTGCTCAGTTTCTTGGGGGACGGCTTTATGATTGCGTTTTCAAGTATAATGAAATTTTCTGTTAATAATTTTTATTCATCTGTACTTTTAACCCATTTGTTTTAGCCAATCATTCAATATGCACATATTTTAGGTCTTTATCACCTATTTTTTAAATCTATGAACTAAAAGGTCCATTCATTTGATTAATAAAGAATCTCAAAAACTGATTAGTACATTTCCCTTTTCTATAATTTATATACATTTAGGTTTGCACGCAGTTAAGGTGCTGTTTTTTCACTATGATATCTGTTAGAGATAATTGATATTGCAATTTGTGTGTATGTTCATCTGTGGTTACTTGTGCCTGCATGCTCACTCACATCAGTTGCCATTCTCTATTTCTAACAAGGACAAGTAGCTCTTCAATGTGAATTTCATCTCATTTTATTGATAGATAGCAATGGCAAAGGTTAACATGGAAATTCCATCTAATGAAGCAATGATCAGTTTTGAGGAAAAAAAAAGAAAAGAAAAGAAAGGAAATTGTTTATTGTTGACATTCGATCACTTTTTTTTGGTAGGATATGAAGCCATTTTGTTAATCCCACATAACCCTTCTGGTTTTCCTGTATTTCTCTTCATTCTTATGTATCCATTTTCACCCCATTTTGGTCCCCAGGAGTTCTTCACAATGATGTAGTCTAGGCCTTTTGATGCTCCATATCCAACTGCTGCTACCCCATGATCTAGATCGGCTCCACAAGGTCCAGTAAATACCCCCTGCAAAACCAATACCCAGTTTTGTCAAGGAAATGTTCGGAATATGCGGGCTATGAAATTTTATAATACTTGTGGTCACATATGTCTATATGCTTACTCCTTTATAGAATTGGAAATCTCTTCCAGAAGCCTCAATAGCTACGCTAAGAGGTTGGTGAGCTAGAGCCTTCAACAGACTCACTTCATCATTTTCTGGCACATCATGGTAACCACTAATACTCACTACCTCCATCTCTTCCTGAAGAAGAAAGAAATATTAGGCAACATTTTTATCACTAATAAAATAATGTTTTTTTGTTAATTGATGTCACTTTACCCTCTTTTCGTCACAAGTGCCTTCTTCCATTAGATATGGGTAGTCGTCCTCCTTGTGGAGTCCTCCATTGTTCATTATGTATTCAAATGCATAGTCCATGAGTCCTCCATTGCAGCCATTATTAAAGCTGGTGTCGCAGTCGATCAACTCTTGCTCCGACAGTGAAGTTAGGTTTCCTGTTACAATCTGGTTTATGCCTTCTACAGCCGCAACTGTTGAGAATGCCCAACAGCTACCGCATGAGCCCTGATTTTTTACTGAAGTGACTGCTCCTTTCTTTCTCCAGTCAATGGATTTAGGTAAGTCTACTATATCTCTGTAAGTGAAGTCTGAAGAAGTTCCTCTTTTAGGAAATTCAGTATTCAATCCCAAGTACTTGCTTTTGAACTCTTCATGTGTCAAATCTGCAAAGTCATTTAATCCAAGCCAGTAGGTTGTAATATCTCTGTTCCTGTGGTCAATATGCATCAAGTTATCTTTGAAAACTTCAAATCTATGTAGCTTCTCTTCAATGCTTCTATAGGTCTTGCCGTGTTTCGACATCCATGATTCAAATATCGCAGTGAGTTTATCCATGGATGTCAGGTGCTCTGGCGAGTAACCCATTATTGAAAAATCGTGAGCTACAACCAAACAGATGAAGAGAGATGCAAACAAGGCAAAATAGGAGATCTTTGAAACTGAGAGAGCCATTTGGATCTAGATATCTGATATTTGAATCTAGAGTAGATGGATGGAGGAGGAGGAAGAGTTGGATAGTTATATATAGGCTTCGTCTCATATATATGCTTGCTTTCAAGTGAAGTAGCTGAATTATTTTAATCTCATGCCGAGTCTTTAAGTTTGGTTCTTTTAGCACGCTTTTGCTCTAAGCATTTTGTAGTTTATTGGTGATGAGAGAATTATAGCATCACACTACCAATATAAAAAACAAAATGAAAGACGAGAGAATGCTTATGTTTCCATGACCAATCTTCATTAGTATTGATGAAAATGAGGGGGAAAACGATGCATTGGGGTATACATGAGTTGAGTCGAGCATGAACCTATCAGGCTCAAGTTTGGCTTGGAATTCAACGAGCCAGAAAGTTTTAGGCTTTGAGTTCGAGTCGAGGCTCGAGTTTAACACAAACAAATTTAAGCTCAAACTCGGCTCGAATAAATTTAGAAGAAATATTATATATACAAGTTCGATAGAGCTTAACGAACTTTCAAGCGAACTTTCAAGCTGAATATCATTTAAACTCTTAGCTTGATTTGAGCTGAATTTTTTTTGAACTTTTCTCAAGTAGAGTTGAAACTTTTCCACCCACCCCTAACGATGAGCAATAGATATCTCCATTTGAGACCTATTGTGGGCCTGTTTGGATTGGCCATTAGCTGTTGGCAATTTATTCCAACTGTTTGGTTTGATTGCTTATATAAATATATAGCTGTTGTTTCAGTGGATTTTATTCAAGGAAACCCACTAAAATCAATGATAGGTACACGAACAGGCTCATTCTCTCCTTCAAACTAATAAGAAGTCAAGAACTTGAAGTACATAAATTTAGCAGATGATTCAAAATTAAGTTGGATTTGATTGAATATGAGTCAAGATTGATCTTACTGAGATTATTTATTTCAAATTTCTTATTAAATAATGGTTGTTATTAGTAGAATGATTTGATATATTTATATATTCAGGGAAACCGCATTATTAAACTAACTGAAAATCATTAACGATAAGGGCCTCGATGTAAGCTCAGATCAAATATGGAGACTAGCATAGGAGCTAGCTGCTGTCTCGTGGCAGTAGCCACCTTTAGGCACAGCCATTGAACCACTAGTCACCTGAGACGAGGCTTCATTAACATGAGCCTCCTTCCATTATTCTTGTAAATAACGAATGGCTGAGTTGCTTATCATATAATGTGGAGTAAGTGTACCCTTCCAGACCAAAACATTTCATCCATTAAAGAACAATACCAAGCCCGAAAATCAGTACCAACCAATCCATGTACCAAAATACCATACTTTCCCAGAAGGCTGGAGATGGTAATTTTACCCGATCCCGCGGTTACTCGATCTGATTTTAGCAGATTCAAGTAATGAATAAATGAATTTGGGATACGTTTGGATAATATTATTATTATATGTATTAGATTTGGGTTTAAGGACTCTGCTATTCACTGCCCATTTAATAAATATTCAAAAATATTTGAAATAATTATTTTTTAAAAGAAAATTTATATGTATTATGTATATAATTGTATAGTATTTATAATTATATTTTTTTATTGAGTTAAAATAATAATTTTATAATTTTTACTTTTTATTTTAAAAAAATGAAAATAAAAATTATTTTTAATGTTTAACCGGTAATTATAATCGGATTTGAGACATATTCAGGTATTAAAATAAATTTCTAAATAGGTTCGGAACGAGCTTGGGCAGTGCATTTTGAGCGGATACTTGATTCGGGGCGGTCCCTTTAGAAAGCATCCACTCTAACACACATAACCAATGCATGTAAAGTCCTTCACGCAAAACACAGTTCAATCCAACGTGAACGCCTGATAGGAGTAGAGAATAATATGAAAAGTATTAAAGGTCTATTTAGCGAAATTAATTGTTTTGATAGCTGTTTAGCTATTTTAATAATATTTAGCTGTTAGTTATCTCAATAACTTTTTTTAAAAACGTTAAAGCTAAACATTACATGAGTTACTTTTTATAAAATGATATATTAACTTTTAAAAGTTAGTTCAAAGCAATATTAGTGAATATTATAAAAAATAGCATTTATCATTGTCAAAATGCAAAAACCTACTTGAACATTTGTCGAACGCAGGTTAATTTGATTTTTTGAACCGAATATCATCTTCTAGTTCAAATTTCATACACCCATATATATAAATGATTACATCGGCATTTGGGCCATCTTTTTTTTTTTTTTTTTTTTTTCTACACCCAATTATTATAATGATTTTACATCGGCATTTGGGCCATTCTTTTTTTTTTTTTTTTTTTTTTTTTTTTTTTTTTTTTTTTGGAACGGAGTATTTGGGCCATCCGATACATATTCAATAAGAAAAGAACACCCACATTCAGAAATAAGTAATAAAAGGCTAATGAACCAAAGGAAAATAAGTAAGCGGTTGTGCTTTTCGTATATTCTAAACAACCAGTCCAATATCCTTAAAATTTTGCACTCTTCATTACTGGAATACCGCACACCAGGATCGGCAGCACCTTTCCAGTCTTAAGATTGCAGCACTGAAATGCACTTGAGGTCGAGCTTGCATGAATCTAGAAAGTACATTTGCAATGAATATTAAATCAAGTTAGTTAGATAATACTGCAAACTAGAATTCTATAAGGTGACGCATTGCTTCACACTATCAATTTTGGACAATTTTTCATTTATAATTAATGGAGTGGCCACCATTTTGCAACTTTGCATATTAAGTTTCTTAAAGATGTCCATAACATACTTCCTTTGCAAAATAAAGATGTCATTCTACTCTTTTTCCATCTCCAGCTTGAATTCTTCAATAACTCATTATTATTTTTGGTTACCAATAAATCATCTACATAGAGAGAAACCAATAATGTGTTACTATCATACGAAAATTTGATTTAAAGAGTTGTGTCACTGTGACTCATCGTAAATTCTTGATTCAAGAGGTAAGAAACAGCTCTGCTGTACCATGTTCTTGGAGCATGTTTGAGGTCGTAGAGAGCTTTGTGCAGCTTGTACACTTTAGCTCTCATAACTTGAAGCCAGCTTCATATTGCTTATAGGGTCAGAGAATGCTGCATTGCATTCTCATAAATTTCAATAAGAGATTTAGTTTTCAGAATGGGAGATGGGAGAGTCTAAGCCATCACATGTTTCTTCAATCTTACTTATTCTAAGAGCAACCAAGTCGTCTTTCTTTAAGAAGATTTTGTGTTGCAGAAGATTCGATAGCTTCATTTCTTATAATTTTGTCCATATTTTAATAAAAAAAAAAAAAAAAAAAAAAAATAATATTAAAAAAAAAAAAAAAAAAAAAAAAATTTCTTCATCTATCTTGATGGCTCTACTGATAAGTGCTTGGCAAATGGCTTAACTCCAATTCAAGCTTCAAAGGAGTCTTGCCAGCAATAGATTTATTGGTATGAGTTTTAGAATTTTAAAAAACCAAAATTTTTTAAGGGAAAAATTGTAGTACATTAAATTTTTAATCTTAAAATTTCAGGGTTTAATTTAAATGACAGTAAATATGTAATGTATTTAACTGTTGTAAAATTATTTTGGTAATTTACTAGAAAATGCCATTAATGAAAGTATTTTCCCTGTTAATGAAATCGTTTGCCATTAACTTATATTAAAGCTTTTACTCTGTTTTTCTTTTAGACTATGAAAAATGTAATATAATCAAAGATGTAATGCATTGAAATATGTAATATAATGGAATGTAATCAAGATTCTATTACTATGTTTAGTAATGTAAGTGAGAAAATTTATTGAATGTAATCACCATTCCTTTTTTTATGTTTATTTGAAAATATGTAATGTAATTAGCATACCACCACTCATTACACCAACCATCACCACCGCCACCATCACAACTACCACTCCACTACCACCACTACCACAACCACCATTGCCTCAAACACGACTCCACCACCACCACATCATTATTAATACAAAATAAATATTTGAACCAAAAGCTATTCGTTATATTAAGCTATTAAAGACCATTTAGATTTATAAATTTATTTGAATTAAAAAAAATTAAAAGAAGGTAATGTAATGCAACAAAATAAAAGTTAAAGTCATTAGAAATTGATTTTTTCATATATTTTCATTGAATAAATTAAATCAATATAACAAGATAAAAATTAAAGTCATTAGAAATTAATGTTTTCATATATTTTCATTGAATAAATTAAATTGTAATATAAAATTATGGGCATTTTTTATATTTTTAGTGCTTTTTCATTCTATTCTTCTCATCCCTATAATAAAATATAATTTTTATTAGGTATTGCATATTAAAAACTAAAATATAATTTTTATTATGCGGTGGCAGAGTGGTGGTTGTGGTGGTCGTGGTAAAGTGGTTGAAGTGATGGTGATAGAGGAGTGGTGGTGGAGCAGTGGTGGTGGTGGTTGACGTGGTGCTGATAGAGTAGGTGGTGGTGTGATGGTGGAGCAGCAGCAGCGATGCGATAGTGGTGGGGTGATGGTGGTGGTGGAGTGATAATGGTGATGGAGTGGTGGTGGTTGTGGAGAAATGGTGGGGGTGGTGGTGGGGATGGTGGAATGTTGGTCGAATGATGGTGGTAGTGATGGTTGAGTAATTGTGGTAGTGGTAGAGTTTTAATTAGTATTACATGTGCTTGATGTAGGACAATACATGTATTTTTTTATGTAATAAATATTACATCAATTTAAGTAAATGAAGATTACATATGTAATCTCAATTACATTATATTGTTAAAAAAAAAAAAGTCTAACTAAACAATATAATCAATAATGTAATGTAATTCTACTTTTATTTTCAAAAACGCCAAGCTCAAAAAAAAAAAAAAAAAAAAAAAAAAAAAAATAAAAAAAGAGAAAAAACTAACCCCTCTTTCTCTCCTAACCTAAATCTAAAAATCATCTCAAAAAGCCATGATGAGCTTGACTTAGTAGTTGTGCCCCATCTTCTTTTCTTTTTTTTTTTTTTTTTTTTTTTTTTTTTTTTTTTTTTTTTGTAAATAATCCTCAGCTCTGTATACAAATCTGAGTTTTTGTCGCCCAATTATTGCTATTTATTGTCACTCATACATTAGGATTTTGCTCTCAAATCTAATTCTGAGTTATTGTTGTCACCATTATGGTGATTTTGCCTAGCGTCTTTTATTATTTGGATAGTTATGTAGAAATAAGTTCAGAACTCCGGAAAAAGTTTGAAGGTAATCAGATCGGACTTGTAGAAAGACCATAGAGTTGAACAGTGGCCATGAATAGCCACCAAGTGAAGCAAGAGATCGTCGATGGTACAAATAAGTGGGTTGGTGGTTTTGTATCTGTGAACTTGATCAGACACTTTAAATCAAGATTGTGTTTTTTTATTCTTTGTATAAGTGGTTTATTGTTAGACTTTCTATACAAAAATATAAAAACATATTATTCTTTGTATAAGTGGTTTATTGTTAGACTTTCTATACAAAAATATAAAAACATATTGATTTGTATCCCATATCTGTATGCAGTTTCTTCTTAATGAAATTTCTAGTTTGATTTCTTCTTAAAAAAAAATAAAAAAATAGTGTAATGTAATTCTCATTTCATTACATGATTGATGACACCATAACAAACATGGTCTTAATTGAATGCAAATACAAGAGCCAATTTCTATTCATCCAAATATAATAAAAATATTTCTTTATTCAAGGAATAAACACTAATTTGGCCTCTAAATTTATTTAGAAGAATTAAAAAAGTCAAAGTTTATTTTTTTTAACCAATTTAATTGCTGAACTTGTTTAAAATGATTAACAATGACATATTTGATTATAAAAAAAAGGACGGATTTGATCGTTTAGGCCAATTTAGCCTTTGATTCTTTATTGTGCTTGCAAAGTGGAAATTTGCATATAGACATTTTATTAAAATTACAATTGGGATCAACTACATAATTTATTAAAAGATTAATTAAATATAAAATAGAGTAAAATGATATACGAAGTATATTGTGCCCCCTTTACCGTAACCGATGATTTTAAGTTTATAAATATATAATAATTTGAATATTTTAAAACTGACCTTTATAATTGAGTTTATTGCATATGAAATTCATGTGTTTCTCATGTGGAACAAATTAAAGTTAACTGCATATTTTGTGAATTTACTATGTATTAGAAGAAATGATTTTTTTATAGATTTTTAAACTTTTATTCAGACGAGTTAAAAAATTTTGACTTGAACATTTTTGCTATAGAAAAACAAGGGGAAAAAAAAAAATTCAATCCTATTGATTTGAATCAATTCATTGTTTTGCAAAATTCAAGTTAGGGGGACAATTGATCCAAAAGGTTACATTTAATCTTTTCAATTTAGAATCATTCTAAATAAGTTGAGTTGAGAGGCTCAGTTTGCCTAAAATGTCTAATTTAATCTTCTAATCTTTCTAAACAAATATACGAGACCAAACTGGACTTTATTCATTAATCCAACAATAAACAATACCGTCTTATATACTTCACAATAAATCCAATATTATTATATGTACTAAAAGGCGTTGATAAGTCATTGTTTCTCATAACAGTGATTTTTTATTCAGTCCCTTATATTTTTTTAATTACAATATTAATTTTTTATTTTAATCCTTTAAAATCTTTATAATTACAGTAATGTCATTGCTACTAATTGACAATTCTAACATTATAGTCTTATTTTTAATTACAGTATTTTCCACATAATAGTATTTTTCTCACTTTTACTCTTTGATATTTCTTTAATTACATTTATGCACTTTTATTTTTTTAAAGTTTAAAAGATAATAAAATTCACTTTGATTGATATGCCACTATAGTATTTTGTCACTTTTGCCCTTTGATTATATTTATACTATTTTTTTTTTGTTAATTATGTAAAAGATAATAAAATCTATTTTTTATTCACATGGTTCTTGAAATAAAACCTACAATAGTGTTTTCTCACATTAATCCTTTGATATTCTTTTATTACAGTGCATTTTTGCTACCACTTTATAACTCTACCTTTATGACTTCAATTTGTACGATATTATCCTTTGGTTATTTAATAATTTATTTGTGTTAAAGTAAAAAATATATGAGAAATTTGTGAAATGTAGTTTATAAATATTTAAAAATTACATTAGTTGCTAGGTAGAATTGGAGAGATGTAAAAATTGAAACGACCCGAAAATTCAATTTCATAGAATTTTCATTTAAAAACTAAATTTTTAATCTAACCAATGAAATTCAGTGAAAAATATTTTATTATTGCTTTACCGGACCTGTAAACCAGTTTGAATTTTTCGAAAACTAAGTGAAAAACCCACAAACCGAGTCAAATCACTGAATTGGATCAAACCGGTTCGAATCGAACCGGAATGCCCAAAAAACTCTAGAATCATTTTCTTTCTTTCTTCTTCTTCTTTCCTCTCTAGTGTGCATAGGCGACCCTCCTCCCGCCTTCCCGATTTCGACCAACGCTCGACGAGAGCGAAGTGGCGATCGACTCACCTCGTGCCATTGGTCAAGTTTCCAGCCTTCCATCGCTCCGATCGGACATCTAGTGGTGCAAAAAAATGATCTCCTTTTCCTCTTAGTGACGCAGCAGCGACTCTGGCGATCTACGCCGTTTCCGGCGGTTGCAGCATGAAGGAGGAATGCCGATCGCTTCATCTTCTCCACGTGATCATTTCTCGTCCACCAATTTCGGCGACGAAGGTCGGATGAAGAAATCACAGGAGCGGTGGCGAGAGGGTGACTGTCGAGCCCATTCCGGTTAGTTAGGGGATTGAGCTCGCGCAACTAATGCCAAAAACGGACTCTTGAGTGAAAACCGAGCTAGATGGTGTGAAAAGCGCTCGATTTCGAGTAGTCACGGTTTTTTAGCCACTGAAAATGGCAGCGGCGGTGACTATCCGACGACCAGCCTGCGAGTCTCCGGCGAGGTCCTAAGAGACAAAATGATCTTCTCTTCCTGCGGATCGTGGAATTGTAGTCCAATTCTCAATCGATACGCTCTAAGACTTAGTTCGTCACTTTTGTTAAAAATTCCAAACTTAAATTTATTGGTTAATTTATTTAATTTCGAATAAATAATTAATAGAAGGACTTTGAAATTTTAGGTTTTAAGGTTTGTGAAAATAATTGGGGTTTTTAGGAGAATTTGAACTTGAGATGCAGTCGTTAGAAATTGTGTTTATATTAGATAATTGATAACGTAGGTTAACTAGAATAAGGTTGTTGTGAAAATGAAAATAATTGGGGTTTTTAGGAGAATTTGAACTTGAGATGCAGTCGTTAGAAATTGTGTTTATATTAGATAATTGATAACGTAGGTTAACTAGAATTGATTATTTTTGTGGATTAAAATTTAGGAACTTTAGTTTTATATGACTACGATATTGGGCCTTATTACCTCTAAGTGTAATCAAGAAGCAATAACAAGTACCTGGTCATCTTTATTGACTTGTGATTTAGTTGTTAGTTAAAGAATGTATTAATCTATGGTATAATTGTGGTATAATCAAATTTTAGGGGAGGCTCTGCCGGAATTTCGGTGGAATCTAAGTTAGTCATAATTAATAATTAAGTTAATAGGTTTATTTAGATAAAATTCTTTAACTTGTTATATATATATATATATAGAAATGAAGTTCTTTATTTACTTTTTTATTATTTGTTTATTTGTTTATTTGGTTTTATTTATTTATTTTCCAATATCAATTATTATATTATAATTACTAAATTACTACTCCTTTATTTTAATTGTATTGAAAATTGGGAATGTCATTGTACAAATTGGCATCACGGATATTTAATTTTATTTTGATGTCCTGCATTTAATTGGCAAATACTTGATAATTTGTGTTTATGAAAATGTTGATGGCCTGTTTGTGTGGATTGGAATGGAGTGGGTCACCATCGGGTTCGTAAGGGGCAGTCTTGATATCGTCGGGCCATGTATGGGGTCGGCCCCCCGTGTGAACATATGATATTGATTATGGATGATTTATGATATGGTATGATATAGGAAAATCACAGGTGGCCTTTCCTGTTGGTATAGAAGAAGAAAAGAGGAGGAATTTGGAAAAAAACAATGAGAGGGCTGGTCAAGTAAGGATTAGACTGGAACGGCCATGTATTGGGCGATTGGGGCTCCCTGGTGCAGCAGCATCATTGAGAGGATGCGCGTAATGTGTGGAACGGACTCATTTCGGAGGTTTTCGGTGACGCCACAGGGACCAATTGTCCCACTTGATGTATTAATCTGTGGAAGGTGTTAAATCTGTGATTGCTTATTGTTGTGGCCAAAGTTGGTGATCGCGCTGCATGATCATATATTAGTCGGATGACTAATTGATATATTCACACATTCGTTTGAGAGTGTCATCGGAGGTTTCGGTGACGCCACAGACCAATTTCCACGTGATGTGATTATGTGAAGGTGTTAATATCTGTGATTGCTATTGTTGTGCCATGTGCGTGATCGCCTGCATGATCATATATTTAGTCGGATGACTAGATTGATATATTCACACATTCGTGTGAATGCATATGTTGTGCAATAATGATAATTCATTAATAAACTCATATGTCTTGTTTAACATTTCAGGAAGTAGATTCTTCTAAACCCCAGTTAAATCTCTGTTTCCTTCACTGCGAAGCTAGAAAAGAAAATATTTACTTCCAATATTTAGTGTAATTGTGAGTTTATAAAATCTAAATGTTCTGTTTAATATTGAACTCCGCAGTTCTAGGAATAAAATCAATAAACTGATGAGGATGTTCAATTAATCATTTATGAAAATGCTCGAATCTGTTAGCCTATATTAAGTGTATATTGTTTTATTTTTGGGCTCGAACTATAAATTGTTTAAGATGTTAAATTTAGGCTAAAGAATAATAAAATAATGAGATTTATAATGCATGACAATATGGCCTGGATGCTTGAAATAAACATTGATATAGTTAAGATTTGTAGTTTTGGCTTATTACAGACCTCGAGAGCCTTAAGCTTACCTAGGCCCTAGTGCCGATCCGGCTCATGGAAACGGGTCATAACAAAAATACATAAAAAATTTTTATAGTAAAAACTAAAAAGTGATAAAATAAATTTACGAAATATGAATTTTATATTTACCATAAAAACAAATTGCACTATTAAAAATAGAAATAAAAATTTGAGAACAACATGCGGAATAAACATGAAATAGATCAAGTACAATAAATATAATATCTTTAAAACGATTAAAATAAAATATTTAAATTAACTAAAAATATAAATAATATTTTAATTTCTATATCATATTTAATAATCATTTATTTTTCTTGAATAATTAAAGTATTTAAAACATAAATTCTATACATGATAATTTCCTAAAAGATTCTTAATTGTACAATTATAATGATTTCGCCTTACATTTTGCAACTCAAATAAAAACATTCAACTATTTACAATTGTTGAAAAAAAAAAATATCTATTCAGTATAGCTTTTCCATATCCATTCCATCCTTTAAAAAAATAATAGTAATTTTTTTTTACTCTTACATATTAAAAAAAAAACATTTGGCCCTGTCAACATAATGGTATATTTACTAACTAGATGAAGATCTGTACATTGCGATGCGCGGGTAACTTTATTGCAGTTCAATTATTCTTACATAATTACAAGAAGCTTTTATATCTTTTAAAAAATAAGATTCATCATTTCAAGTCTTTATCTATGAACGTCAGTAATTTTGTATTTTAATTTCTCAACCAATTATCAATCAAAGAAGCAATATCTTACTTACTCAAAAATGGTTGTCATTACAATGGTGATACCAGTGATTTAGATTAGTCATTACACTTGTTGTAGTTGAAGAGGTTAAGTAAAATCCATCGACCTTCGTTTCTATGTCAACCAAAATTCCAGCCCGGCACAAAATCTCTCATCTTATTTGTATTTTCGGCATATCACATAAGACGGAGACACCCAATTGAAAATAATTTTAGAATTCACACAATTGATTGTAAAGCTTTTTTATTAATGCACCAAAAAAAAAAAATTTAAGAGTTCAGACACTAAATTTATAATTAAAAACTTTTCTGTTAATGCATCAAAATAAAAAAAATTTATAGTTAAGCCTATACTAAATAATAAATGCTCCTACTTAAACCCCAATTTAGTAAATTAATTAACGAAAATCAAAATTGAGTAACAATAACTAACCATTACAGTCTTGCTTTTTTTTTTTTTTTTACCCAATTTTAGTAAAATTAATTAAACGAAAATCCAAATTGAGACATATAAACTAACCATTAACAGTCTTTGCTTCTTTTTTTTTTTTTTTTTTAAAAAAAAAAAAAAAAAACTGGAAATTTCTCATTATGAGGTGGGGGAAAATTCTCATATGAGGTGAGAGGACAAAACTTTGGTGTGTAAAGACCGAATACCTCAAGTAGACCCCACCCATCATCGTCCACCTCCTCCTCACGAATAAACGAATAAAACCAGCCTGTGATAGAGCTGTGAACACTACAACTAACGCCAAAAACGGACACTTGAGTGAGAACCGAGCCAGATGGTGTGAAAAGCGCTCGATTCTGAGTAGTCACGGTTTTTCAGCCACTGTAAACGGCAGCAACGGCGGCTATCCGACGACCAGCCTGTGAGTCTCCGGTGAGGTCCCAAGAGACAAAATGATCTTCTCTTCCCGCGGATCGTGGAATCATAGTCCAACTCTCAATCGGCACGCTCTAAGACTTAGTTCGTCACTTTTGTTAAAAATTTCAAACTTAAATTTATTGGTTAATTTAGTTAAATTTGAATAAATAATTAATAGAAGGACTTTGAAATATTAGGTTTTAAGGTTTGTGAAAATAATTGGGGTTTTTAGGAGAATTTGAACTTGAGATGCAGTCGTTAGAAATTTTTTAGGAGAATTTGAACTTGAGATGCAGTCGTTAGAAATTGTGTTTATATTAGATAATTGATAACGTAGGTTAACTAGAATTGATTATTTTTGTGGATTAAAATTTAGGAAGTTTAGTTTTATATGACTACGATATTGGGCCTTATTACCTCTAAGTGTAAACAGGAAGCAATAACAAGTACCTGGTCATCTTTATTGGCTTGTGATTTAGTTGTTAGTTAAATAATGTATTAATCTATGGTACAATTGTGGTATAATCCAATTTTAGGGGAGGCTCCGCCGGAATTTCGATGGAATCTAGGTTAGTCATAATTAATAATTAAGTTAATAGGTTTATTTAGATAAAATTCTTTAACTTGTTATATATATATATATATATATATATATATATATAGTTATATTATATTGAACATGAAGTTCTTTATTTACTTTTTTTATTATTTGTTTATTTGTTTATTCTTCCAAATATCAATTATTAATTATGATTACTAATTACTACTCCTTTATTTTAATTGTAATTGAAAGGTGAATGTCTAATTGTACAGCTTGCATCACGATATTTAATTATTTGCATCACGATATTTAATTATTTGATGTGCCTGCATTTAATTGCAATACTTGATTATTTGTGTTATGAAAATGTTATGCCTTGTTTGTGTGGATTGGAATGAAGTGAGTCACCATGGGTTAGTGAGGGCGGTCCTTGATATCGTCGGCCATGTATGAGGAGATCGGCGTCCCCGTGTGTACCTAATGATATGATATGGATGATATGGAAAATCACAGCGTGGCCTCCTGTTGGTATAGAAAAGAAAAGAGAGAATGGAAAAACAATGAGAAGGCTAGTCAAGTGAGGATTAGACCGGTCGGCCATGTATGGGCGATTGGCTCCCTGGTGCACACATCATGAGAGGATGGGTTATGTGTGAGGACGACTCATCGGGGGTTTCGGTCACGCCACAGACCAATTTCCACGTGATGTGATTATGTGAAGGTGTTAATATCTGTGATTGCTATTGTTGTGCCATGTGTGTGATCGCCTGCATGATCATATATTTAGTCCATGCATCAATATATATCTTAGTTCAGAAGATGATAGGAGTTGAGCTCATAACTTAATACACCATTCATGTCCCAATGATAATGTTATTTAGTTGCCCCAATAATTATAAATTCATTAAAATAAAAACTGCGCGATGCTCTTGGGTAAGTCAATAGGGTGATTAATTAAAGATTTTAATAAAATTGATGTTTGTTTAGGTTGCGAAATTACTTTCCTTTTTTTTTAGATGAGTTGGTCAAGCATCCCTAATCAGCCCGACGGGATCCGAAACCTTGCGGTTATAGGCGATGAAATAGTGGGCGCGAGGTGCGAACGACAGCCACGATCTCCGGAGAGCCTAATTTCTGTGGGAAATCCGTCGGAGTAAGCCCGCCATACCCTTTCCACATTACTTTCCTCAGCTGCCCTTTAGCATGCTTCGTTTATTACCAATGGGCATCTGCCAAAACTCAATATAAAATTTACCGAAATAATTCTATGCGCAAAACATTCCGGTGGCCTCACTCCGGAACGCATTCCGCGGCCATATTGGCAGGTTTTAGCCCAAATATCTCATCTGCTCTTGTCCGTGTCGCTTATTCACGCCATTATGTGGGCCATAAATTGGCGCTCTAAAGTTACATGTAGATGGGACGTAAGGCATGCGTAATTCATTTTTTTTACAATTCTGACGCCGGTGCTTGAGTTTTTTTGAGCCTACCCAAAATCGTAGGGCAGTTTATACCCCGTTGGTCTTACTTAGCAAAGCCCTGGCGTGTATGTAAGCCCTCCTCTACGCTGTTCCGAAAGCCGATTAATCTTTGTACCCTAAAGCGAGGTGCTTACCTATGTTTGGGCTTCATTCTGGGGAGCACCTTTACTATTAAGCGCGTTCTTTTCTTTTTATGGTCCAATTCCACCGGATCTCCTTACTCACCCGTATCCTAAGACTATATGCCTTATCTCGGCTGTTAGTCTGGCTTTCATTTAAGGATTGTAAAAACCTCAATATAAATTAATTGCGCAAAATCGGTGTCCACTCCGGCACAAAGCATTTTGCGCCAGTCTTTAGCCCAATTATCTCTCTGTCTATTGTCCCCCTTATCACGCCATTTTGAGGCCATAAATATTTCTGTCTAAAGGCAGCATGTAGGAACAAGCATTGTTTAATCATTTTTGTTTTTTTTTTCTTATCTTCAATTCGCAGCCAGCAGAACCGGTATTTCGGTGGCCCCAAAGAATGTATATACTCCCTCTTGGTCTTAGGAGTGCCCTGTGTGAAGCCCTGTTCCGGGACAACATAGCCGCATATCTTCTGGTATTTATGCCTTTGCACGCCGCGACGATTAGTTCCTATATATAGATTAACTGAAGAGTAGTCAGAAAGACCCAGTCGAAGATAACGCAGAGTAGTAGAAGCAGAAGCAGAGCGGAGCGAGGTTTTCCATATAGACTTCATCCTGGGGGGCGCGGCATAGTTTTAGGGCGGTCTTATAGGTCTGAATCGGTATATTATCGCCTATCTCGGCTGTTAGTTGCTTCTTAAACTATTTCAGGGAAGTGTAGATATACTTCTACGCTCCAGAGTTAAATTTCTCTGTTCCTCGTTCACGGCGAGCTAGATAGATAAATAATTTCTATTATACAATAATTAGTCTCTTGAGTGGTTTATAAAATCCTAAATGTTCTGTTTAATAATGTGAAGTCAGCAGTATGTAGAGATATAACTCAATAAACTGCCATGAGGATGTTCAATTAAATTCATTCTTATGAAAAATGCGCTCGCAATTCTGTTTAGGCCCACTACTACAAGTGTATTTTGTTTTATTTATGTGGGCACCGAGCTATTAATGTGTTTTAAGTTGGGTTAAATTTAGGGTAAAGATTATAATTAATAATGTGGTGATTAGTATATTATGCATTGACAAGTTATCGCCCCCTGATAGACTGAACTCATCTGCTATTGGTATAGTTATAAGCTTTTGTAGTTTGTAGTTCAGCTTCTCTGCTGTTTAATATTGAACTCCGCAGTTGTAGGAATAAAATCAATAAACTGATGAGGATGTTCAATTAATCATTTATGAAAATGCTCGAATCTGTTAGCCCATATTAAGTGTATTTTGTTTTATTTTTGGGCCCGAGCTATAAATTGTTTAAGATGTTAAATTTAGGTTAAAGAATAATAAAATAATGTGATTTATAATGCATGACAATATGGCCTGGATGCTTGAAACATGCATTGATATAGTTAAGATTTGTAGTTTTAGTTTACTATGGGTCTCGGGGGCCTTAAGCTTACCTGGATCCTAGAGCCGGTCCAGCTCATGGAAACAGGTCGTGACAAAAATACATAAAAAATTTTTATAGTAAAAACTAGAAAGTGATAAAATAAATTTACTAAATATGAATTTTATATTTACCATAAAAAATTGGACTATTAAAAATAGAAATAAAAATTCGAGAACAACATGTGGAATAAACATGAAATAGATCAAATACAATAAATATAATATCTTTAAAATGATTAAAATAAAATATTGAAATTAACTAAAAATATAAATAATATTTTAAGTTCCATATCATATTTAATAATCATTTATTTTTCTTGAATAATTAAAATGTTTAAAACATAATTTCTATACATGATAATTTCCTAAGATATTCTTAATTGTACAATTATAATGATTTCGCCTTAAATTTTGCAACTCAAATAAGAACATTCAACTATTTACAATTGTTGAAAAAAAAAACAATATATCTATTCAGTATAGCTTTTCCATATCCATTCCATCCTTTTAAAAAAAATAATAATAGTAATTTTTTTTACTCTTACATACTAAAAAAAACATTTGGCCCTGGCAACATGATGATATATTTACTAACTAGATGAACGCTCGATCGCACGGGTAACTTTATTACAGTTCAATTATTCTCACACAATTACAAGAAGTTTTTATCTTTTAAAAAAAATAAAATTTATCATTTCAAGTGAACGTCAATAATTTTGTATTTTAATTTCTCATCCAATTATCAATCAAAGAAGCAATATCTTAATTTAATTTTGCTTACTCAAAAATGGTTGTCATTACAACGGTAATAGCAGCTATTAGATTAGTCATTACACTTGTTGTAGTTGAAGAGGTTATGTAAAATCCATCAACCTCCGTTTCCATGTCAACAAAAATTCCAGCATGGTACAAAATCTCTCGTCTTATTTGTATTTCCAGCATATCATGTACGATGGAGACACTCGATTGAAAATAATTTTGGAGTTCACACACTTGATTGTAAAATTTTTCTGTTAATGCACCAAAAAAAAAAAAATTTAAGAGTTTAAACACTAAATTTATAATTAAAAAACTTTTCTATTAATGCAACAAAATAAAAAAAAATTTGAGAGTTCAGACAATAAATTTATAATTAAGCCTGCACTAAATAATAAATTCTCCTACTTATACCCCTATTTAGTAAATTAATTAACGAAAATCAAAATTGAGTAACAATAACTAACCATTACAGTATTGCTTTTTTAACAAAAAAACAACTAGAAATTCTCATATGAGGTGAGAGGACAAAACTTTGGTGTGTAAAGACCGAATACCTCAAGTAGACCCCACCCATCATCGTCCACCTCCTCCTCACGAATAAACGAATAAAACCAGCCTGTGATAGAGCTGTGAACACTACATGGCTCCTCCAAAAGACATGTAGGAAGCTATCATGTTTGTAAATTACGCATTTTTGGTATGCAAGTTCCTGTAGCCGGTGGCTTTCCCGGCCGCCGCCAAAGATTCATAATGGGCTTATAGTGAGCGTGTCAGAAATTCTCATATGAGGTGAGAGGACAAAACTTTGGTGTGTAAAGACCGAATACCTCAAGTAGACCCCACCCATCATCGTCCACCTCCTCCTCACGAATAAACGAATAAAACCAGCCTGTGATAGAGCTGTGAACACTACATTTCACCTCTCTCTCTCTCTCTCTCTCTTTCTCTCTCTCTTACTTCTTCTTCATTCTCGATCCCTTCTCCATTCAATTCCTCTTCTTCTTCTTCTTCTTCTTCTTCTTCTTCTTCTTCTCTGACTCTCATTGACTAATTCCATTACAATGAGCTCTATTATCCAGAGCTTTCAGAAGAGAGCGAATTCACTTCCAGTCTCACAGATCTGTGATGATTCAAAAGATCAGGGCCTGCGTAGGAGGCTCTCTTCTCTTTCCCTGAAAATCCAACCCATTGCTTCACCTGCAGCTTCATGGGCATTTCGCAGATCCAAATCCGTGTCCTCCATGGGAGAATACGCAGGAACTTCAATAAGAAAATGGTGGGATTGGGGCTGGTCTTGGATTCTCTCAAGAAAACCCATTTTTGCTAAAGATCTGGAAATGAACGAAGAAGAAACCAGAATTCTTGGTTGCCATAACAAAGGAAGCTGGAGACATGTGTTCTATAAAGTCAGATCAGAAATAAGAAAGATTGTGAGATCTGAAAATAAAGTTGGCCTTCCTCAAACTTGCAGGTATGATTCTTTCAGTTACTCAAAGAATTTTGATAATGGAATTAATAACCAGACCTATTAATTATGAAAATCAAGATTGAAGATTCAAGCTTTTCCAATGCCAAATAAAGATTCAAGATTCAGGATTCAATTGATCAAGAAGCAAGAGATATATTATAGATAATTAAGATTCTTTTTAATGTATTGCATTTTCTTTTCTTTTCTTCACGTAATTAGATATAGAGAAAAAGATCTGGAAGCTGAACTTATGGCTCCTGCTTATAATTGAATGTTGGAAATGGGATTTGAAATTGTACCGTTTAAAGCAGGGTGCTGTTGGGATTTAATTAGTTGAATTTGAATGTTGTTGTTGTATGTGACTTTGAAGACGAGCAACTGTCGTTTAGTATTGTAAATGAGAATGTTTATTGTAATTATTTATTTATTTGTTTGTTTTATTATATTTTGGAAGGGTTCATTGTATTTGTTATATTATGTGAGTAAAAAGAATTATTAGCTGTTCTTTCTTGTTCTGTCATTTTCAAATTAAAAAAAAAAAAAAAAAAAAAAAAGAATGTTTATTGTAATCTTTCTACTTTATTTTGTTTCTTGCTTTTTATTCAGTATTTTTGGAAGTGTGTTCATTGTATTTGTGTATTTATATATTTTAAGAAGATTATTAGCTGTTCTCTCTTCTTATTCTGAATCATTTTTCATAATTATACAAGAAATACATAAAAAAAAAAAGAACAAGAAATTTGATGCAATTCATAGCGTGTAGCAACAACATTTCACTGTCGCACCCGAACATCGTTGGGGCTTTTTTTTTCTTCTGTACATGCATTTGTTGTGGCTCTAAGTTTTGTCTTTTATTATTAATTATCTATTTTTTTAAATTACTGATTATAATGTATATACCTTTATTGATAAAATAGTGATTTAAGATAGATTCAAATTCAAAAAAAAAAAAAAAAAAAAAACAAGAATTTGATGCAATTTGCTGTAGCAACCAACATTTCACTGTCTCACCCGACATTTGGGGCTTTTTTTTTTCTCTGTACATGCAATTTGCTGTGGCAGTTTTGTCTTTTATTATTATTATTATTTTTTTAAATTACTGATAAATGTATATACCTTATGATAAAAGATTAAGATAGATTCAAATTCAAAATTCATTTTCGATGCTCAAAAGTAAAAGCAAAATAAACCTATCATGACAGAAATTTTATGAATGTAATAAGAATTCAACTTAAAATGTTAAGTTTTAGAGCCTCGCTTTTAGCCATTAAACTAAAATATTACTATTATAAATATACATTTTTTTTATGAATAAAAAAAAAAAATGAAATGGAGTCGGATTCGATCTAAGGGAATAAAAAACTGTCATAACTTGAAGAATTTGTATTGAAAACCCGAGAGTTATGGCTTGAAAAATATAAAAAGAGACGGAGATTATTCATCATTGTAATGGGAAAACAGAAGGAGTGGGCTTGTTTGTTGCACACAGCTTGGAAGTGTCGGTGACTGACTTGTATTGAAACTGCAATGCCAATCATTGACAGCAGGGATTCATGGATCGATGCATGTGAGCCACTCCAAAAAGTGTAAATTTATTTATTTATGTTTTATTTTTCATTTTGGATGTTTGACATCTTCTCTCTATTTATTATGCTTAACATCTAGCGGTTGAGTCACAGAATTTTGTTTTTTATATGCGACGTCGGATCCAGGATTCAAAGTTACGGCATTTTTTTTTTTAAAAAAAAACAAATTTTTATTTTTGTTAAATTAAACTTTTTATTTTACGGAGGTCTAAAAATATGCAGTCATCACTCATGAATTTTGCTCTTACTTGTAAAGGACAATGATAGTGAAATGGTGTTAGTCTAAAAGGGGACGGATGGGCTTCTTGAATCTTGCATCTATTAGGCTGCTTAGAGAGCATGGGTGTAGGGGAGTGACTAGTGCTCAAAAGTCACTTGGATTCTAGAGTCCTTGTCCCGGCCCTTCATAGGTGCCTCTACGCCTATGGAAGGTGTCATTGGTTGCCTTATTATAATTTTGGTTGTCTTGATGTAATATTTGATATATAAATAAGAGTTACCCTTTTGCCCCTATGTGTGATGTTGTGCTATGCTTTGTTATGTGTTCCTCAGTGATGTTTGAATCGTTCTTATATTCGAACCCATATAATTATATATCGGTATTATATTGTTCTAACACCCATTATTGGCTTGCAGATAACTAATTGATATCCTCGGCTGGCTTGTTTGAGGGTGTGCCAAGCAGGCGCCACACGGTCTGGTCTTTGATGCGTGATACGGGACCGTGACATTTGGTATCAGAGCATTGGATTGCAGATAGATTGAATGATGAAAATGATGAAATCCTCCAGTGTTGAAGCTTTAGAGAAGCGAGTGGAAGAGCTTGCTGCTTTTATAGAAAAGAATGTGATTGTTGGTGAGCCAATAATTGTTCCTGAACGGCAAGAGGCCAAAGAGCGCATTGAGGCACTAGAAGAGAAAGCGATGGAGATGCAGACCTCGCTTTTTGAATTGAATCGCTCAATTGATGCCCTGCGTCTCACCTCGGCCACTACGGGTCGTGAGGTAGGAGACGAGGAGCAATGTCCTGCCCCGACCACTCAGGGTGGTGAGGCAGGAGACAAAGAAAAGATCAAGAACCTTGAGACTAAGGTGCAAAGCTTGGCAGGACTGCCAAGAAAGCTGGATGAGGCCCCCACTGAATTGTGCGACTACATAAAACCTATGGTTGATGAGGCCAAGACAAAGGTGAAAGAGTTTGGCGACGAGTTGGAGAAACTATCAGAAAGGATGAAAGACTACGAGGTAGTCAAAGAAAAGGTTGACTTGCTCTCAATTGCCACTAGAAATGTAAAAGTCCACCCTCCACGAATTTGGAAAATGAAAATTCCAGATCCACCACCTTTTAAAGGAGTGCGAGATGCACGGGCAGTAGATAATTTCCTCTTCGATCTGGACACTTACTTTAAGGCCACGAACACCACCTCGGACGAAGAAAAATTGAGCCTTGTTCCAATGTTTTTAGCAGAAGATGGCAAGCTATGGTGGCGCACCAAGGTTGAGGAGGTGCAAGCCTCGGACGAAGAAAAATTGAGCCTGTTCCAATGTTGTGTTTAGTCAGTAGCATGGGCAAGCTATTGGGCGCACAATGGTTTTGGTAGGAAGGTGCAGCTGGCTAACTTAGACATGAGCACTTGGAGGAGTTTTTGCCATAGTTATTGAAATCAGCATCTCTACCCGATTAGAGCAATAGCATTAATAAGGCTCAGCGTAGGTTGCAAAATGCCAACATTACAGATTCTTGTTCGGAGTACCGTGCTCGACAAGATTCATTTGCACCAATGCATGCTGGATATTCAAAACTATACGATAGCAAACAATTCTGTTCGGGAGTTCGATCGGTTTATTTACTTTTTCTAAAAAAGGACACAAATCCATGGGTCTAAGGATAAGTCTGGAACCACTCAGTGTAAGGCGACGGACTATTGAATCGGCCCATAAAGCTAGTAGTAGAGGGCACTGGTTTATGACTTATAGCGCGACACTTCTTCAAATGCAAATGTCTGGTTAACCAGGTTGCGGGTGACATTTCTCCCCAACAGAGTGGGTGAGACCAATTCGGTTAACCAGGTGCGGGTGACAATCTCCCCAACAAGTGGGTGAGACCCACAAGTGGGGGAGCAAGTTCAACCAATTCAGAAGTGAATGTGGAAAGGAGGCCTTGGAACTCCAGCTATAAAAATGCCCCAAGTCATGCAGCAGTCGGGAATGCTGAGCCACGAAAGAACTTCACTTTCCGAGAGGAACGTAGAGCACCAGGAGGAAATAACATGGGTGGGGGAGTGGCTAGAACCATCAAATGTTTTTTTTTGCAAAGGGCCACATAAAATGTCAGAATGCACAGTAATAGACAAGGCCATGAATGCCCTCCAGCTACAGGAAGAAAAGGAGCATGAAAGACAGGCTTCAGACTCAGGCAGTGTTAATCCCGCGGTGGTTGGAGCATTGAGATTCTTGGGGACCTTGGAACGTCAGGCCAGGGAAAAGACAGAACCACCTAAAAAGGGATTGATGTATATTGACTTCACTCTGAATAGAAAGTTAGCAAAGGCGATTGTAGATACGGGAGCAATGGATAACTTTTTGAATTGTCCAATGGTATCGAAATTCAAACTACAAGTGAAGAAGGACTCGGGGAAGCTGAAGGTAGTGAATTCGGAGGCAGTGAAGACAGTGGGAGTTGCTGCTGATGTCCTATGCCGATTGGGGTCTTGGGAAGGGAAAATAAATTTCACAGTGGCTCCAATGGATGACTTTGATATCGTGTTGGTGTAACGCCCCATTTTTTCTGTGTCTGAAATAGTAAGTTACCGGTCTGTGAATAGTATCATCGGTCTGAGAATAAAGACGGTGTCTCCGGCACCGAATGTGGCATCCGCCGTCGGGTCTCTCGGGACTGGGTGGCGGGTGTTACAGTTGGGATTGGACTTCTTGAATGTGGCGAAAGGCATGTCGATCCCTACCGCGAATTGCCTTCTTCTGATGGGGGAACAACCATGTGTTGTGCCAGCAACTGTTAGTCCGATTAATGAAAAGAAGTTATTATCGGCCCTCCAGTTCAAGAAAGGGATAAAGAGGGATGAACCTTCATATGTAGTAATTCCAATCCACAAAGAAGAGACAGAGCCCACTGGCCACCCCGAGTTCATCAATGAGGTGATATTATGCCGGAGCAGTTGCCTAAAACCTTACCTCCCCGTCGAGATGTTGATCACCAGATTGAGCTACTACCTGGGGCCAAACCTCCTGCTCGGGCCAGTTTCTAAATGAGGTGATATTTGATGCCGGGTAAGCAGTTGCCTCTAAAAACTCCTTGTTACCTCCCCGTCGTAGACTGTTGATCCCAGTGATTGAGCTACACTACCTGGGGCCAAAACCTTCCTGCTTCGGCCCTCTCCTATAGGAATGGCCTTCAACCAGGAATTGGTAGCAGTTGAAGGAGTACAATCTAGCTCCCCGTCGAGATGTTGATCACCAGATTGAGCTACTACCTGGGGCCAAACCTCCTGCTCGGGCCCCCTATAGAATGGCTCCACCAGAATTGGTAGAGTTGAGGAGACAACTAGATGAGCTCTTAGAGGCAGGATTTATCAAACCCTCTAAGGCTCCTTTCGGGGCCCCAGTACTATTCCAGAAGAAAAAAGATGGCATCCTGATACTTTGTATTGATTACCGAGCTCTGAATAAGGTCACGGTGAGGAATAAATATCTCATTCCACTGATAGCAGATCTATTAGACCAGTTGGGACAAGCTCGGTACTTCACCAAGCTAGATCTTCGATCAAGCTATCACCAAGTCCGCATAGTAGAAGGGGATGAACCGAAAACAACATGTGTGACTTGGTATGGAGCATTCGAATTTCTTGTCATGCCTTTTGGTTTAACTAATGCACCTACTACTTTTCATACTCTAATGAACCAGGTATTCTATGAGTATTTGGACAAATTTATGGTGGTATACCTAGATGACATTGTGGTGTACAGCAACAGTCTAGAAGAACACAAAGCCCATTTGTAGCTAGTCTTTAATAAGCTTCGAGAGAACAAGCTATTCCTGAAAAAGGAAAAGTGTGCCTTTGGCCAGCAATGCATCAAATTCTTGGGACATGTCATTGAACAGGGCCGTGTCAAAATGGATGAAGCAAAAATCTAAGCCATCAAAGAGTGGAGAGTCCCATCTTGCGTGACAGAACTACGATCCTTCTTGGGATTGACCAACTACTACAGGCGTTTTGTATAGGGATATTCACACAAGACTTGGCCGCTGACGGAGTTATTAAAAAAGGGTCAAGCTTGGGTATGGTCATAGAACTGTCAAGAAGCTTTTGAGAATCTCAAAGGGGCTATTATAGCAGAACCCGTATTGGCTCTTCCAAATATGCTGCAGCCTTTTGAAGTGCGAACGGATGCCTCCAACTTTGCCTTGGGTGGAGTGTTGATGCAAGGTCGAACGATGCCTCCAACTTTGTGGCCTTGGGTGAGTGCAGCCTTTTGAAGTGCGAACGGATGCCTCCAACTTTGCCTTGGGTGGAGTGTTGATGCAAGAAGGCCATCCAGTAGCATTTCGAAGTCGAAAGTTGATTGACATCGAGAGGCGATATGCAGCTCACGAGAAAGAACTATTGGCAATAGTTGATTGCTTGAAGGAATGGAAGCACTACCTTTTGGGATCAAAGTTTGTGGTGAGAATAGACAATTCAGCTGCTAGCCATTTTCTTACTCAGCCTAAGCTAACTAGTAAACAGGCTAGGTGGCAAGAGAAATTAGCTGAATTTGATTTCTCCTTGGAGTACAAACTAGGTTCAACCAATAGCGTAGCAGATGCATTGAGTAGAAAAGTTGAACTCGTATCCTTGAAAAGAATTGCCCATTTACCCAGGTGCCAAGTCGCTACCTCTCTTAAAGACAAAATCCGCATAGCTGAACAAAGATCCTTAAGCAGTCACAATCTTGAATTTGGCAAAGGCGGGGAAAACGATACAGTTCTGGATAGAAGATGATTTTTTGATGATGAAGAAGAATAGAATTTATGTTCCAAAAGCTGATGATGTGGTGAAGTAAGAATAGAATTTTATGTTCCAAAAGTGCAGGCTAATTTCTTTCGAAGACTGGCTTCCTTCATCGAGTGTCAGAGATACCATTCTATGGGCAGGTTCACCCAGGCTGCAAAGTAGAATCCTTGGCCACTTACTCCAACTAGAAGGGGGAATATTACTGGCCACAAATTGGAGAAGCTATGGTCACAGAATATTATGAAGGCTTGCTTCGACGTTGCCTAAAGACTCGTATCCTTGAAAAGAATTGCCCATTTACCCAGGTGCCAAGTCGCTACCTCTCTTAAAGACAAAATCCGCATAGCTGAACAAAGATCCTTAAGCAGTCACAATCTTGAATTTGGCAAAGGCGGGGAAAACGATACAGTTCTGGATAGAAGATGATTTTTTGATGATGAAGAAGAATAGAATTTATGTTCCAAAAGCAGGCAATCTTCGAAGACTGCTCCTTCATGAGTGTCAGGATACATTATGGGCAGGTCACCCAGGCTGGCATAGAACCTTGGCACTTATCCAACAAGGATATTACTGGCCACAAATGGAGGAAGATGTACAGGAATATATGAAGGCTTGCTTGACTTGCCAACAGGACAAGGTAGAAAGACAGAAATATGCTGGGCTCTTGAAACCGCTACAAGTACTAAGTAGACTATGGGAAAGCGTCTCTCTAGACTTCATCAGTGGCTTGCCCAAAGTCGGAGAATTTGACACCATATTGGTCATCATTGATCGATTTTCCAAGTATGACACTTTCATTCTCATGGCAAAAACATGTTTAGCGGAGGACACAGCACGAGCATTTTTCAGATGTGTGGTCAAGTATTGGGGTGTCCTGAAGAGTATTGTCAGTGACAGGGATAGCAGGTTCACGGGATCATTTTGGAGGGAGTTGTTCAAGATGCTCGGCTTACAGTTGAACTTGTCCACCAGCTTTCATCCCCAAACTGATGGCCAAACAGAACGGTTCAATGCTCGGAGGAGTATCTTTGCCATTTTGTTTCTTCTAGTCAGAAAAATTGGCCCACTTTACTGGATATTGCCCAATTCTGTTTCAATGCTCAAAAGAGCTCTGCTACTAATCGAAGTCCATTTGAGATTGTTACATGTCAACAGCCATTGCTACCTCATACACTGGATAGATCGTACACTGGGCGAAACCCGAAGGCATACCAATTCACCGCAGAATGGGAACAAAATGCGGAGATGGCTAGGGTGCAGTTAGAGAAAGCAGCACAACGTATGAAGAAATGGGTGGATCAAGACCGTCGACCACTCACATTTGAAGTCGAAGATTTGGTACTGATCAAGATCACAACCGACCAATTCCGATTTCCTAACCATGACAAGAGATTGATGCGAAAATACGAAGGCCTAGTTCCAGTCATCGCCCAAGTAGGAAACGTAGCTTACAAAGTAGTCACGCCAGCTTGGATGGGAATCCACCCTGTGTTCCACGTCAGTCAGCTCAAGCCTTATCATCCATATGTGAACGATGTCAGCAGGAGTAAGCGGCACTAACATGCCATTCAACGACATGACATTCGTAAGAATCCATCCTTTGATAAAGAAGTGGAGAAGATCTTAGAGACTCGCAAGCTGAAAGGAAGTCGACATCAAGAGTTCCTAGTGCAATGGATGAACCTACCACCATCAGAGAACACCTGGGAGAAAGAAGAAGACCTTCACCAATATATGAGTACCATCAAGGTACCCTTTCCTACAAAAGAGCACTTCAGGAGCTAGATTCTTAGTGAAGAGTAGATGAGGGCGTCGACCGTTTGGGTGGGGGAGAATGTAGGAGAGTGACTAGTGCTCAAAAGTCACTTGGATGTTAGAGTCTTTGTCCCGGCCCTTCATAGGTGACCCTACGCCTATGGAAGGTGCCATTGGTTGCCTTATTGTAATCTTGATTGTCTCGATGTAATATTTGATATATAAATAAGAATTACCCCCTATGTGTGATGTTGTGCTATGCTTTGTTATGTGTGATGTTGTGCTATGCTTTGTTATGTGTTCCTCGGTGATGCTTGAATCGTTCTTATATTCGAACCCATATAATTATATATCGGTGTTATGTTGTTCTAACGCCCATTATTGGCTTGCAGATAACTAATTGATATCATCGTTAGCTTGTTTTAGGGTGTGCCAAGCAAGCGCCACACGGTCCGGTCTTTGGTGCGTGATACGGGACCGTGACAATGGGCCGGATAACGTAGATTAATAGGCCATGGGCTATTAGTCTAAAGAAGAAATGAAGAAATAGGAATAGATATAAGGAGAAAAAAGAACTAAATGAGAAGATAGAGAAAAATTGTACATGCTCGATGTCGTCCTCACAGATGGTTATCGATTTCTTATTCTTACTCAAGATTTGAGGTTATACCAAGTACAATTCCCTAGTAAGCCTTTATATTGCTAAGCTATTATCTTTCCTTGTGGTACCCCAAAAATCTGTGATGGCATCGAGGGTTTTTGATTTGGTCGGTTGTTTACCCTCCCTTCTTGATGACTTAGGTCAGACCTCTCGGTCATTCGAAGAATTTGGTCTTCTCTTAACGAACTTCTTTAGAGCTCCTCTCTATATCAATCGCTTGATCTCTTTTTTCAATTGCCAGTAGTGATTTATGTTATACCCTATGTTCCTATGGAATTCATAATATTTGTTCTTGTCTCGGGAAGCAACTAACTTATCTCTCAACTTTTGCGGATGGTTGAGTTGGATTTCATCTCTATTCTTTTGCATTCACCTTAAGATAGCTAATGTGCTCTTTATCGAAGGAGTGAAATCTTCTTCTTTAAATATTGATTGGAGTATGATATGTAGCAGGAATAGCTCAGTCTAGAATGGCTCGGTTTACTAACCCTACGAGTAATCTTCTCCTGAGCAGCTCAGCTTTTTTCTTATTTCTTCCACTTCACGGTTATGATTGTTGAGTCTTTCAGGCTTAATTGTTCGCCCTTACCATTAATTCTATAAAAGAATGATATAGTTCAATATTAATAGAATCAAATAACTTTATATACTTACAGTTTTTTTTTTCCATAGTTGTGATGGCCACTTCTACATTGAGGTTCTTTATCTACATGTCCTCTTTTTGTAACTTCACCAAATAGTTCCTCAATGATTCATCATCTGTCCTTTTTAGGTCAACAAGGTCTGATGAAATTTTCTTGCTCGGGATACACATGATGAATTGAGCTTTGAAGGAAGTGACTAGCTGAGCAAAAGAGCTGATGGAGCCAGTCTTTAGCTTTTCGAACCATTCTTGGACACGCCCTTTAAAGAGAGGGTGAAGTTTCGGCAGAGTAATGCATCATTAGTTGTTTGTATATGCATTATTATGCTAAAATTAGCCAAGTGACTTCTAAGGTCAAATGTACCATCATATGGCTCAAAAGTGGGCATCTTGAACGTCAGATGTAAATTAACTGTCACGATGTTCGAGGAAAGAGGAGAACCATTTTCAATCCATAATTGTTATGGTTTCCTACGTCTCGAACCTCTCTCAATACTTGTAGAGTCATGGCTTGGAAATCATTTTGATGTTAATTCAGTAGTTTGCTAGTGATAGAGTAGACTATACATGTGTTGTCATTCTGTCTAAGGCATTTATTCCCCAAGATCACTCGGTATCCTTTGGCAATTTTACTGGTGGTCCACTTTGCTGCAGCTCCTTCTTCCGTTGTGATGTTACCACACCTTCCTACTTTTCGATCAACTAAAGGCACTTGTGATATTGAGGGTGCTTGATTCGCCATCAACTTCTCTAGTACAATTGTAAAATTATTGTAGGATTGGGTCAATGTAGTTGTAGCTTGGATTTCAATAGCTATGACATTAGGTGGAATTAGTGTGATCGGTTCAACTGAGAATCTGATCCTGCTAGTCTCATTAGCTTCATCCGCTGTGATTCTTCTGTCACTCATCTTGATTATTCGATGTAAAAGAATACCATTGTTAAGGAGTTCTGCTCAAACTGAGAGATATGAGATGTATTCTACACTCACCACACCAATTTGACAATGCTTAAATTAGAATAATAGCAACGAAATATAAATGACGAAGAATATTGTATGCTTTTTGATAATTATTAACAGGAAATTAAAAAAAGAAAATGTCATTAACCTTCACTTAACCGTAGAGATAGGTTTATACATAAGATTACATAAGTGTTATGAAGAGATAACCGAGCAAAATATTAGGAGAGAAAATCACCTAATATCGAGCTTTATCTTTAAAAATAATTGATTGCCCCTATTTATATTACAAATGGAACCCTTCAAATATTACAATTCAGTCACCGATAAGAATAGTTGTCTATTATAGTTTGCATTGAAAAATAATTAATTTAAATCTATTTAATTTTTAACTCGAAGATTATCAATATTTAGATATATAATAAATGTTTAACTCATTGCTTTGAAAAATTAAAATAGGAGAAAGTAAATAATTGATATAAACTCTTACTAAGGATTACAATTGTTAAAAAAAAACAATATTTTGAAAAAAAATATATATAAATATATAATGAATTAAAAGAAATTGAAATATAAATTGCTTTGATATTTGTTGTTTGTGGTATTATTAAATTTGCTTTGGATTTGATTGATTGATTATTGGTTCCTTCCATTGTTTTTATGTTTAGCTTTTATAAGCCTTTAATAGTTTTGAGTCTTTAATTTTCTATTTTTATTTTATATATATATATATATCTCGAAATATTTAATCACAGAATATTAATTAATTAAAATAAATTAAAATCCAATAAAGACAGTTAAATCTGTAAGGAGGAGTAAACAATTATAAAATATTTATCATTGGAGATGAAAATTGAATTATGACTTAGGTATGATCACAGTTTTAGAACCTTCAGTTTCATTTTTAAAACTACTGATTTCAGTTATAGAAAACGTGGAACCGAAATCCAACTATTTTTAGACAATTTCTAAGATAGTTTTAGAACTGCCAGTTTCATTTTGTTCTACTTTTAGACCAACTAAATCGAAACTACCGGTTTTAAATCAAAATTATTGATTTCGATTTAAAAAAATGAAGAATCGGAATCAAATTTTAAATACACAATTTCGATTACGGTTTGAAACTAAAAACCATTGACCAAGATTTAGTTCTAATTCGAATGGTTCAATTTTGATTCGATTCCAATTTAAAACTTAAGTGTGATCACACCTGCTCTTAACTATTCGTGAGGACCTTCACCTTAGCTATCAGGCTAAAGCTTAATTGGCATATATTTATAATATTTAAAACCACGAACAGTAATATATCGCAGTTTTATGAAAGTGTAGGCAGCCGGTGTCGTGTCGGTGGATTATCAATTCAAACAATTTGAACAATGTGAGACGAGCCATAGCATATGGATCCCATGTTGGTGTCGGTCACCGACGAATGTGCACATTTTTACTGTTTAAGCCTACGCCTCCCAGATTTTTAAAATTCATTTTTTGTCCATAAAAATTTTAATGAAATATTCATATTTGCCCTCTTAAATTTTCTAAAACAATTTAAAATTTATTTTTATTTTTATTTTTTGAATTAACCTTACTTAGTTCTATTTCTCACTCTCTCTCTACTAAAAAGTTTAAGACGTTGATCTTGTTAAATCATAATATAATAATGAATTGTCAACAACAATATTAAACTCGTAAATTTGGAACAACACAAGATTACTAAAATTTTGCCTTATAAAAGATCTAATCTTTAACAAAAACCTTGTGTATGTCTTTAAATGAACATTACACTTTGCCATTAACATGAGGTTTTTAGGAGAAATTCATATTTATATTCTATTAGAAAAAGTTAAAAAATAATTAAATTTCAATTAATTTTGTGTAAATTTAATGGTGGTGCCTTATAGCTGCTTACTACATCTCAATGATTATGATTATCTAAACCAACTCACTATGTATCTTTCAAACCTATAAAATTTCAAACACTGGATTTAAAGTATTTTTTAAATTTGTATTTCATTCGTAGGTCTATTCTTAGAAGTAGATTTAACATAAAAGTTAGATAGGTTCACAGATAAATAAATAGAGGTGCTCATTCTCTAGTTAGAGTATCCTACATGTATGCTCGTGTTCAAAGTTGAGACTTTATTTCTGACTCTTTGTTACTTTTTTATTCTATAAATTAACGATGTGAGGCATTTTCTTTTCAAAAAAAGAATTTAAGGTATGTTTTCTAGTTCTAAAAGGTTTTGTCAACTTTTCTTAATATATTAATATTTTAAATTTTTTTAACTAGAGTAACAAGGGAGGTCACTTTGAGAGTGCAGCTAGTATTTACCACTGGACTACAGCCAATTTCCCAATATACTAAATATTAGATTTGCATATAAACGATCAATCTCTTACTTAAGTAAGTTGAGTCCTTTCCACTCAAACCAACCTCTGTTAATATTTTATTTAAATAAGTAATATTTTGGAATTATTTTAATTGATAGATTTATAAGTAATTATTTATATGTCATTTTACTTAAATAAGTAATTAATTTAATTAAAGAAAAAAAATATTGCAATATATATAGTAATTCTACAAATATATAACATGGAGAGGAGGAAACAAAAGTTGTTATTGACACTTTAAAGTTGTGACACGTGGCCCATTTTTTCACCAAAGGCTTAAAGGCCTCATTTTTCTTAAAAGTCTTCGAAAGGTACATCATCTCTACGCCATTACCTTTTCATTTTTCTTGCTAATGCCGGCCCTATTTTGGTCTTGGGCTCGACTGTTATTTCTTTGCCTCAAAGATTTTCATTTTCAAATTACTATATGAACCCGCACTTTTCTAATTTGTAATTTTAAATTTATAAATGATTTGTATTTATGATGTATAAATTGTAGTTGCGATGTATTATAAGATTTGTTTCTGGTTTATTAATTTTTTTTTTTCTGAAAATGATTAAATTGTTTTGTTATATCAAAATTGTAACCCATTAATTTATTTAAAATAATTATAAATTTCAATTAATTCTAACTAATAAAGTTTTAGAATTCAAATAATTCATTGTGGATAATATGTCACAAAATATTATTTATAATTTAATTATTTAATGATAAAATATAACTTAATTGTTACAATAAATATTAATTTTAAACTTAAAAATAACAATCAAAACATAAAAATTAACAAATAATTCTCTCTCTTGTCTCAAATTGCTCCTACCTTGAATCTGAAAAATAAAGATTTATAGGAGTAAAAACATTCTCTTTCCTAGTTGAACAAATAATGGAAAATGTTTTCTTGATTTTTAAACAATTGTTCATGATTTGTGGTTTCTTTCTTTTATTTTACTTTTTTTTTTTATGATTATATAAGAATTGTTAATCCAAAATCCAAAATGTTGAAAGGGCTTGCAAATTTTAATCTGAATCTCCTTTTCTTTTTTAATCTATCAAAAATTAAAATTAAAATCAAAACAGAAAAAAAAAAAATTACTCCAAGCAAAAGAGGAAATCTGAGTTTCAAATTTAATATACAATAGAGAATGACCAATAAAAAAAACATATAACAAGAAAAGTAAGAAGAAGAGGTAAAAGAGATTTTGCAATCACTGTCCCGTTAGTGCTTTTCAAGCTAGGTTTGGACCAGTTGGAAAGAGCATCCTAATCCTTCGGACATGGATGCACTTAAAGACAATTGTGACAGGCGTGATAACTGCTCTGATTAAAGCCATTTTCTTCATCTTTCTTGTTATCCAAACAATTCTAAATTTAGGGATGAGATTTTCAAATCAAGCAATGTTATAATCAAATTGAAGCTGAGATCATGTAGATAAGAAATATGGGTATAATTTCAGCATATATAAGATAATTTGACAGTAATTGGAGTTTGAACATTCTATCATCTCTCTCAGTTTGGGCAGTTTCAATTTAGGCATAAATTCTCAATATTATTCCACTAAACGCGTAATTTAGAAGGAAAGAAATTATTCTTTACCTATATCAATCGCTAGAGATGACCGGAAGCCGCTAATTTTCGTCAGAGAATACGAAAAAAAAAAGTTGTAGTTTGATATTTCGTTCAATTGTACAGAATCGATTGTAAAAGTGAAGGACATAATTGAGCTCAGAGACATATTTGGAGTCGATATTCACTAGCTTCTGTCTCTGTGACTCACCGGAGAAGATGAAATTAATTGGAGACTAAGTTGTTGAAGCCGCAAGAATATTGTACAGTATTTAATATTTATTGGATGGGATTGCTGAGTTGTAAAGTTGTAGCTGACTAGGAGTGAAAGTCAAAGAAAGCAGTTACCAATTTTAGATATAGTTCTACTGTACCAAAAACACTGCACTTGTAACTCTGATATACAATTCTCGATTCAATATAATTTTCTCTCAAGAGTTCTTCTTTCCATTACTTTACATACTCTGTTCAGATATAGCGGAGAGAGGAGAGAGAAAAAGTAATTTAAAAAGAGAGAAAATTACAGGAGATAAAAAAATTGTTAAAAATATGATGTAGCATTTTTAAAATAATGATTTGCTAAAAAATAATTCCACATCAGCAACTCGCCGGCTCTTTATTGAGAAATTGGTAAAAATCCTTTTATGTTACTCCAATAGAAATTAATGTATTTTTAAGTGATAAATTAAAGTATATGGACTATTAAGAAATAAGGGGTGTAAATATTTAGATATACTTTCATAATTACCATCATACTATAATTATGACATTCGGATCCGGCAAAGCGATCCTAAGAGGGCGGATAGAGCAAAGATCCTGGCTAGCTTCTAGGATAACAAGCTAGCTATGGATAGTGAAATGTGGGACACATGAATAAATTGGATCATATATCGAAAATGGGGAAATTAATCATCAGAGGTGCCTTTTGGTAGAATGACTTGGAGAATTGGAAGAACTCCAGAGTTAAGCGTGCTCGCTTAACGAAAATCCTAGGATGGGTGACCTCTTGGAAAGTTTTCCATTTCATTTGTGGGACAAAACCGTACGGGACTTGCTAATCCAATATGAGATGGAATTGGCTTGGTCTAAAGCGGACAATTCCTCTAGTGGTTGGAGTTGGACATGACAAATGGTAGTAGAGCGAGACCCCCTCCACTAGATATATGGTTCAAGGACAAACCACTCGGAAGGTGGTGGGCCTATGACATCCCGATTCGGCAAAGCGATTCTAAGAGGGCGAGTAGAGCAAAGCTCCTAGCTAGCTTCTCGAATGGTAGGTTAGCTATGGGTAGTGGAATGCAGGATAGAGGAATGAATCAGATCATATATCAAAAAGGGGAAAATTAATCATCAGAGATGCTTTTTGGTGGAATGACTTGGAGAGTTGGAAGAACTCTAGGGTTAAGCGTGCTCGCTTAACGGAAATCGTAGGATGGGTGAACTCTTGGGAAGTTTCCCATTTCACCTACGGGACAAATCCATGCAGGTCTTTTCAATCCAATATGAGATGAAATTGGCTTGATCCAAAGCAGACAATTCCTCTAGTGGTTGGAGTCGGGCATGCCAATTGGTATCAGAGCCGAACCCTTTCTAGCAAGTAAATGCAAAAAATAGATGTCAAAGGAAAGATATTAAAATTTTAGATGTCAAATGAGAGATAATAAAAATTTTAGTACTTGATAGATTTAGAAAAAATCCATCCATAGCGACGTATAGAAATCTGCAAAATATGAGCAAAAAAGGAAGAGAAAAGAGTGGCCTTAGGCCTAAAACCACTCTGATGTTTAAATTAGTAAGAGAACAATAAATAGTTGTAATTGAATGAGATATTATAATGCTTATTACATAAATATTGCATCCTTGAGTAGGGAGTTTGATCCCTTTATATAGAGGTAGAAAGACCTTGATTAGAGTTATAGTTAAAATCCTTATTGGATATATATTTGGAATACCAATTGAACATGTATTTTGGAGTGATGGACTATCAATTAAGTGATCGTAGAGGAATATGAATGAGATGTCCTAATCCTATTCTGATTCCATACAAAATACAATTGGGCCTTATATATAAATGACTATTAAGTTCGTGATAAATATTTATATTTTATCAGATGTCCCCTTCAGTTTTTAAGTTATTATTTCCTTTTCTCTTTATTATTATTTTCATTATTATTTTTGTTTTAAGGTTCACATTTCAGGATGTCCCAAGGCTTGCCTATTGTGATGAATATATAGATTTGGAGTAATATTTGAAATATTTCAGCTCAAAAAGTCAGGATCCTAGAATCAATATTTGGACATAAATTTTTTTTTTCTAAATTTGGAAATTAACTTTTGAAGTCACTTACCTTTTTAAGCTCACCTTAGAGCATGGCGAGGTGAGCACTTATTTCGGAGGAGGTGCTTAATTTTTTTAAGGCACTTAGCCTTTTTCGGCTCTCTTAGATCATGGTGAGTTGAGCCCGTAGTTCAGAGAAAATGTTTAACCTTTTTAAGGCACTTAACTTTTTTTGGCTCACTTAGAGCATAAGGAGGTGAGCCCTTAGCTTGGAGAAGGTGCTTAACCTTTTTAAGGCACTTAGCCTTTTTCAGCTCACATAGAGCATGACGAGTTGAGCCCGTAGCTCGGAGAAGATGCTTAACATTTTTAAAGAACTTAGCCTTTTTTGGCTCACTTAGACAATGGCGATTTGAGCTCGTTGCTCGGAGAAGGTGCTTAACCTTATTAAGGCACTTAGCCTTTTACGGCTCACTTAGAGTGTGGCAAGTTGAGCCGGTGGCTCGGAGAAAGTGCTTAACCTTTTGAATACACTTAGCCTTGGAGAATTGAGCCCTTAGCTTGACGAAATCAAGCACTAATTAGCCTTGGAGAAACTGAGGACCTAGTTACCTTATAACAAATAATAAATAATAAATATAAATTTAATGCTAATTTTTTCATTTGATACATAGCATTAGACTACTAAATAATATAGTCATCACATGATTCAAATAAATAAATAAATATTAAAAAATATAATGAGAGAAAACTTATCTCTTTTTTCCTTTTCTTTTGGATACGATCTCCTTCTGCATCTCAAATTGTCGAATTATTTAACTTATCTCTTTTGGATATCGATATACGGCCTCCTTTTCTTTTTCTTTGATACAATCTCATTATAATCATGGTACATGTAAACATCACACCAAAATAACGTTCAGACATGGTAATTAAAAACTCAAAATATGGGTACCAGTGTTGAAGAATTATGCACTGCTTATCAATTGATTAACGTAATAGATACATTCATTTTGTTGCAAAGTTATTTATCCCTTTTATAGTTTTTTATTTTCTATGATATTTAAGAATATAAAGAAATTATAATATATACATTATTATCTGCATAATATGTTTAATGTAAAATTTGAAGTGTGTAAAGTAAGATTAATAGACTTATCTTTCATTCATAGAAGGTGTGTTCCACGCTCACCGTACCAATTTGATAGAGTTATAAAAATCCATCAATAGCGCCCATGTAAAAATCTACAAGATATGGGCGAAAAAGGGAGAGAAAAGAGAGACCTTAGGTCTGAAACCACTCCGATGTTTAAATCAGTAAGAGAACAATAAATAGTTGTAATTGAATGAGATATTGTGTTGCTTATTGCATAGATATTCCATCTCTGAGTAGGGAGTTTGATCCGCTTTGTATGGAGGTAGAAAGACCTTTATTAGAGTTATACTTGGAATCCTTGTTGGATATGTATTTGGAATATCAATTGAACATGTATTTTGGTCCGATGTACTGTCAATTGAGTGTTCGCGAGTAATAGGAATGAGATCTCCTAATCATATTCTGATTCTATATAAAAAATAAAGGAAAATAATTATTTCGTCCCTGAGGTTTGCCATAATTATTTAAGTAGTCCCCGATATTTATACAAATATTTTATAACGTCCCTAAGGTTCACTTTCGTCATATTAATTGGTCCTTCCGTCCAAAAAATACACTTTTTCCGTTAATTTTGGGAGGAAAAGACGCAATTATCCTTTGGGAAAATAATTATTTCGTCCATGAGGTTTGCCATAATTATATAAGTAGTCCCCGACATTTATACAAATATTTATAACGTCCCTGAGGTTTACTTTCGTCATATTAATTGGTCATTCCGTCCAAAAAATACACTTTCTCCGTTAATTTTGGGAGGAAAAGATAAAGTTATCCTTTATAAGTTTTTCATTAACATTATTGTCTATCCCTTTCCTATAAAATACCTAAAACTCAAATTTTTACCATCTTTCTCAACCCAACGTGGTCTTCATTGCCACCACCGTGTCTCTGTCAACCATCATCTTCATAACCAGATCACCACCAAAACTAAAACCCAACATCCAAAGGTCATTTTCCGTCCAAAAAATACCACTTTTCCGTTAATTTTGGGAGGAAAAGATTAAAGTATCCTTTATAAGTTTTCATTAAAACATTATTGTCTATCCCTTTCCTATAAAAATACCTAAAACTCAAAATTTTACCAATCTTTCTCAACCCAACGTGGTCTTCATTGCCACCACCGTGTCTCATTGCCACCACCGTGTCTCTGTCAACCATCATCTTCATAACCAGATCACCACCAAAACTAAAACCCAACATCCAAACTCAATCAAGCCATCATCACCTTTCATCCATTTATCTCTCTCCCCTTGATTAGAGGATTTAGGATAGTTTGGTCATTCTATTAAAAATTAAAAAAAGTGTGCTTTCTCGATGGAAGGACCAAGTAATATGACGGAAGTGAACCTTAGAGATTTATAAATATTTGTATAAATGTCGGAAACTATTTAAATAATTATGAAAAACTTCAGGGACAAAATAATTATTTTTCCTTTTAATTTTGGTGGTGATCTGGTTATGGAGATGATAGTTGACAGAGACATGGTGGTGGTAATGAAGACCGCGTTGGATTGAGAAAGATGGTGAAAATTTGAGTTTTAGGTATTTTAGAGGGAAGGGATTGACAATAATGTCAATGAAAACTTATAAAGGATAATTTCGTCTTTTCCTCTCAAAATTAATGGAAAAATTGAAGGACTAATTAATATGACAGAAGTGAACCTCAGGAACGTTATAAATATTTATATAAATTATAAATGTCGATGACTACTTAATAATTATGGCAAACCTCAGGGACGAAATATTATTTTTTCAAGGATCAATTTCGTATTTTTCCGCTCTCAAATTTAACGGAAAAATTGTTATTTTTGGATGGCTGACCAATTATATGATAAGAAAGTGAAATCTCTTGGGACATTATAAATATCTTGTATAAATGTCAAAGGACTACTTTAATTAATTAATGGCAACCTGCAAGGGTGAAATAATTATTTTTTTTTCAAAATATAATTAGGCTGTACATAAAGTTTACTTTTAAGTCCCTGCATAAGTATTAGTATTCTATCAGTGTTGAAAAAACTTATAGTAATGTCCCTATAGTTGAAAATACAACTAGCATGTCATGTGGTTTATAAATTATACCAAGATAAGAAGAGAATAAAAAAAAAAAAAGAGTATTTTTCAATTCCTTTCATGAAAGCAGCTTTAACGAAAATATATAAAAAAATTGGACGAAATGATATATTTAGTATAACGAAATCAAAAAATCATAAGACTAGTCCTATTTTTAAAAATACAAGAACGACTAGTTGGTTATTTTTTAAAACCACAAGAATCGTACAATAATTTTTCTCCCTTGCAATGCAGCCACTGTCTTTGCCTAATAAAAAAAAATCCCAAAATAATAAACATGAAATATTTTCTCAATTAATCTTTCTTAAATATAAGCCCATTAGAGGATTATAAAGAAATCCTAATTCCAACTGCATAACTCTAAATTTTATTACTGAACATGAGAAAATGAAAAAGTGAAAAAGGTGGAGATATTGAAAAGATTAAAATTGAAAAAATTAATCAAATAATATAGTATATAAAAGGTTAGGCTTGAGATTCAGTTTTTAGGTGTTTGGTTTTTTACTGATTCATACATATTATTCATAGCTGCATTCGTACTACCGACCGACTAAGCTGTAAGTATTAGTAAGTTTTTTTAATCAGTCAGCTGATAGCTGACACTGTACAAAGTTCCAAAACACTGATTCCCATTACTATGGTCTACTAGAGCTGATACCGATATTATTTTATTTGGACCTCCATAAACCTAAAAAGTACTATCAAATAAAATTTTTCAAATTAACATTTTTCATGATTATTTCATTTAATAGTTATTTTAAAAAGTATATTTTTTTTATTAGACATTATTTAAAAAATTTTTAATTAATACTTTTATTTATGTAATACATGATTGAATAATATTATATAATTCACTTTGAAAAAATATATATAATATATATATACATTTTACATCTTGTGTATTAAAATAATTATATTTTTATTGATGAGGTATTTTTAACAGCAACTGCTAGTCAAAATTTTTACACAAATACTAACATCATCGTCTGACCCGTTTATAAATTCAAATACTAGCCACCAGATATTTTTGCAACTGCCATCAATTATCCGCTGATATTGAACAACTAAACTAAACACCCCTTGAAAAAGCTGAGAAGTCGACTAAGAGATAAGAATTCCTTCGAGAAGGGGAAGACGGACCGATAAATAGAGAAAAATAGATAAAATGGAGTTTTTCGGCATTGGAATTTTTTAAAATTTTAATATATCATTTTTATGTAGATAATATATAATTAATCTAATCAAAATTATACTAAAAATTAAGAAATTTTAATGAAAGAAAGAAAAATAAATGCTTTAACAAAGGAGATTAAAAAAAATTAGAAAGTTTTGTAAAAAAACGGAAAAAACAAAGATATTAATAAAATGTCAAAATCATTTCTTAAAATTTTTTTTTCAGATTTTTATCGATATATTAAAATTAGATTGTTAGAACTAATTTCTTATTTATTCTCAAATTGAAAATAATGGAGAGTGTTTGGTTAGTTAATTTCGCATGCCAACAACTAGACCTTGTACGTATTAGTAAAAATTTTTTAAAATTAGCAAAGTGATAGTTGAATATAATTTTTCATTAAGTGCTTATTCCACATTGATTTGATATTAAAATTTTATTTAGATTCATTAATTTTAAAGAAAAACACTATAGTAAATTATTTATTTTTCAAAATTAAGTATTCTTTACTTATCATTTCGTTTATAATTATTTAAAAATAATATAACTTTTTATTAATATTATTTTAAAAGTTTAATTAATATTTTAGCTTAATATAATATATTGAAATAAAAAAATGATTAATATGCACCTCAAACATTAAAAAAAATATACAATTACAATATGTCATACTATATTATATATTTTGAATCAAAATAAAAAATAATTATGTTTTTTATTGATTATCTTTATATTTGAACAACAATAGCTATAAAATTTAACCAACACTAATCTTCAATTAGCAACAAAATTGGCTATCACCATCAACTACTAGCTATCAGTTATCAGCTTGTTGAGATGAAACACTGAACCTAAGGTAGACATTATTTGTACATTATAAAATAGCCTTGTTAAATCAATATTAGACGGTAAGGTATTTTTTCCTATACTAAATTAAATTACTAATAAATTACACATTTTTTTAATTAAAAAGCATGTTAGGTGAAATTAACTGTTTTAATAATTAATTTATTCTAATAGTTATTTGCTACCGTATAAGGCCCGTAAATTACTCTATCAGTATTTATCAACATCGAATGAAAAACGTTTCACAGTTCACCGTGAAATAAAATAATAGAGTAGTTTAAAATAATAATAATAATAATTATAATAATTCTTTTAAATATAATAATAAAATAGAGCGCTCAAGCAATATTACATATGAACGCATCAAATCCTTTCACATCTTCTTCTTTAAACAACCAACCAAAACCCAAACGCGTATATGGATTTTCAAAGTTCAAAACTCAAGTTTTTTTAAGCCTTATGTTTTGAACTGGTAAACGTGGACGCTATTCCAGCACAAGAAAGTAGCTTTGGGCATCCGATCCAAACCTAAAAATTCCGATTTCAAATGTCTACGAGCCTATAAAGGGACGGTTAAAAAAAAGTTGTGGGGTTATTCTTTTTCTCTTTTTGAATTGATGAAAATTTTGTAAAGAATCTTTAATCAGAGATGAAATGAGAATGAGGAGAGGCCTGATTTTGAAAGGGAGGAGTTCAAGTAAGAATTTTCTCTCCTACGGCTACTAGGCATCTGCACTGTTGGCAGGAAATGCTGAGCGCAGGGGACTACTCATCATTTTTGTTACTTCTCTTGATGTCTTGAAAGTTAATATTGCAGGGTAATTATGGATGGGATCATGTTGTTTGGATTGTAGCTTTTTAATATACCTCTGCTAATCTTATTATAATTCTAGGTGAACCCAAATCAAGTATAACGGTATTTTGTCAGGATTCTCTATTCTTTGGAAAAGAACAAGGCCCTCTTCCCCTCTGGAGAGGTTGGTCTGGGAAATTGGTTTTGGATATGGTGCTCAAGGCGGCCTGCAAGTTCGGTCTTTATGAATATTTTAAGAGGTTTTATCTGATTGCATTGGTAGATTCAAACAGGACTTTCATTTTCCTCTTTCTCGTAGTGCTCTGCACAAGTATTTGCATGACCTGGCTCTTGCCTTTGAAGCTTATCAAAAGTCCAGGTCCAACACAGCCCATTATGCCAAATTTGCTTGATTCGACTGGATTTCCAAAACTGTATAAAGCAGAAGGAATTTCTGGGTAAATTTTTCTGCAAAAAATTTCATCATCAATTCTTTTTTTTATCCTTCCATGCTTATTTTTACCATTATATATATCATTTTAACTGCAGCTTTTTACCGAGGAATTTTTTCAACTTTGGGCTCGAATCTCCATGTAAATTACTGTTTCTCTGCATTCCTTTGGGAAAATATCAATCCATTTCTTGATTGTTGCTATTATCTAACACATGAATTCTAATAAGATCTTTTCCAGTAATTTCAAGGTTTTATTTGTTTAGTTCAATTTATTGTTTGCTAGCTAATGAACATGATAATTCTTCTAACCAATTTGCCATTTAAAAAGAGTAATTGAACAGTGATGATCAAGAATATGCTGTTTGTATTATGTTAAATCCCTGTAATATGTGGGGCCCTTTTACAATAAGCAAGTTTTTTCTCATTTGAGACTGTAGGGGTCACTAACCTTCGCTTGTTCCTTCCAAGTAGGGAACAGTAACATACTTTTGTTCTGTTAACAATGTTCTTATAGCTTAAGTTTGTTTGACCTGATTAATTGCAGGCAGGACAAGAATGCCAACCAATCGATTAGATGCTTCGATCATTTCTGTCCTCGAAATGAAATAAAAGTATAAAGTCCTTTTGGGCAATTAGCTTTTATGATAAATGACTCTTTATTGGTAACAACTATGCCAGAATTACAAGATACAAATGCACGTGTCCCCATTTTGAGACTTCCAAATAATGTAATCTCTTTCCGAGCAACTGTGTGGAAGCTGATTGTGATTATTTCTTGATGTGATGAAGTTATTTGTGAATTTAGTAGGTTTTTTTTGCTTGCATAGGACAAAATTTCCTGTTATAACACTTTCTTTGTAATGTTGCATTGGCAGTTTCTATGAAATGTTTCCGACATTTGGAAACATTCAGTTGACCTGCATAATCATAACATTTATTCAAAGGAGAAGCAGATTGCTCCAGAGTTCACAGCTTGGTGTGACTTGTTGGCAGGCTACGTAGCTGGCAACCGTTGGTAACTGTATTTCCTAATCTGCAGAACATATTGTTTTCTGCTCTTTATAACAAAAAGGCCATAGACAATATGCTTTCAGGTGCAACCTTTAATACATAGATATATATATAAAATCGCAGTTTTCCCCAAACGAGAAATTGCAGACTAGGGAAAGAATTAACCTAAATAGTTTTTTCCTGATTTATTTTGATGTCCTTTCCAAGGCTGTGAAAGATATTGGACTAGTCAATCTCTTCCACTAGAATCTTCCTATTCGTATCACACTTGTGGGGCCGTTGTTACTTTGGCAATGGTTCTTTCTATAACGCATCACAAACTACTAAGTGGAATGTAAGTAGATTTATGCATTTATGCTCATGAAAAGTCTAGTGCAATTTTTTTCTTTTGTCTTCCAATGAAATAGAATCCAGAAAAAGAAACTGAAGAAATCACAAGAAATGTGCACAACCAATCCTTTCCTCTGGGTTGTGTTTGAACTTAGAAGAGCCTTTTAAATTTTCCAACTGTTTCTTTTTTCCATTTCTGGTTCATGAGAGGCCTAAGTGCCTAAATGGGATGAATAATATTATAGCTATACACAAAACAGTACCATTCCTCCCAAATTAGTAAAGTTCCATATAATAGTAGAAGGGATACTCGACTTGAAGACCCTTTACTCCAAGCTGGCTTAGTGTACATTGTTTAGGTTATTTGATTTAGCTTAGTTGGTTGCTTTACATCCTGCAAAAGTATTTGCCATTTAAGAAGGCTTATGAAACTAGTGTTTAATGTGGCGAACCTCGATAATTCCTATTCTTTCCTTTCTTATGGTTTTGAACTTATTTATTTTTCTTTATTTTTTTACTTGAATACATTTATAGGCCTACGAGTGGAGGCTGAGCAAATACTGAAGAAGAAAGCCTAACCTTTCTGCTTTAACTTCATCAGTAGCAATCTTCTGTTTGGTAAATTTTTCTAACACTTATCTTAGAAAACCAATCTTAATAAACACCTATTATATATAGCGTTGTAATATACGCAATTTAGATGATCTTAATTCTATATGTATAGGTAGGAGGAAGGAGCCTTCTTATCATTTCACTATTTCCGTAGTGAAATTTCCATAAAAGTAAATGCAGATTTTAAAAATTATTTTCTTTGATTAATGGCCCCCACTTTCCCCAATTTAAACCACACATATTGGCAATTCCCTACAAACATCTTGAAGCAGCAGGTCGATTACAGACCAGATAAATACATTCACTAAATAGTTGGGATACAAGATGTAGAAAGAGCAAATCATCCATAACCTGATTGACGTAATTATATTAATTATAGACCTTAATATTACATCATACAAATAATTATTAATAAAGTTATTTTTTTTAATTTATATTTTTTTAATGATCATTTTATTTGTAGTTATTAAAAATCAATACTTTTTTATTAAATATTATTTTAGAAAAATTAATAAATTTTTATATAATATAAATGAAAATAAATGATAATAAAATGCAACCTTAAAAACTAAAAAATACTACTATACGGTATATTCATAATATATGAAAAAAAGTAATTATACTCTATTTGATCATTTTAACAAGCCATCACCAATCGCTTGTCAGTTATCAGCTGTGTGATGGTTAAATTACACGGCCTTATATTTAATATTTGTTAATTCTCATTGCTAACCTTGTAAATTCCCAAATGTTGCCTAAAGGCTGGAAAATTCACAATTGTAGGTGAAACGGTGCCCGGATTTAGATCTTTTTGTCAAAATGAAACAATCAAATTCATTTTTATTTGTTAATTGAATTAATTTCTTTTTAGCATATACTAACATGTAATATTGAATAAAATATTACTAACAATATAAAAATAATATGGGTAAAAGCCAAACGGAAAGAAAAAATCCAAAAATAGCTTAAGACGTGACAAACTTGCCGGTTCCGAGTTTCATAAAGCAATAATTCCAAAAATACTACATTTTAAGATTCTAATTTAAAGGATACCTGTTAAAAAATTTAAAAAGCAACAAAAATTAAATAGGGTTCAAACTTGCTATGCTGGATCATTTTGACGCAAAAGGAGCTTTGTGATAGGGTCAAAGAATTTTTCAAACGGGTAGGATGCTTCCTCATCCATTTTTTTTATCAACCGCGGAAAAATAACACTAATGGGAATATATAATTTTTAACTTACACAAAATTGGTAAAGCCTATTATAGTCGAAAAGACTGGAACTCGAAATTTGTCGCTCCCTCAATATAATAGTAAACCAATCAGAAGTACAATTTTGATTGATACTCTTTCATACTTTTAAAATGTTATAAATGAAAATAGTTAATTATATTTTTAGGTGGCTGATTTTTTTTTTCTTTTTGAAATTATTGAAAATCTTCTATTCAAAGACTTCTTGTTAAAATTATTCATAGGCTTCAAAGTAGAATATTTTACTTCTATAATAGTAACATTATTTGCCCATCTTTGTTTAATTAATCTCTTTTAAAATTTTAAACTAATCATTTTTTTTTTTTTATTTTGGTTTTTTATAGATTGTGGGCTAAAATTACATTAATTGGACTTTAAATATTTGGAGGTCCATAATTAATAGCTAAATAAATAATGAAAAGTTAAGCAGTTGAGTAGTTCCATGATCTTAGGAATAATAACTGCACCATCTGATCCATGATCAATACGGTTGCAGGTAAACTCCCATCTGAGGCATTTGTACATTTGAACATTTGAAGGAAACGAACATTTTGGTAACCGTACGAGCGCTCCTATCAAAGGCCAGAGCTTCAAATGCAGAGAAAGGCTTCCCATCCAATCAATTCCAAAAATCGACTCAAGAACAAAGTAACTACAATAATTCCTCAAGCTTGTTGCATCTCTCTTTTCAATGGGACAAAGGCCAACAATCATGCAGCAAAGGATACTGTAGGCTATACAGCAGGGGAATATTTCTTATTACTACCTTACTAAATGGTGATAATTCACATAAGCGAAAAGATCAATCAAATTACACTTGGAAAAAAAAATATTTCATTTATACTTTCACTAATATTAAAAATTAATATAATTTAATAGTAAATTTCACCTATATTTTTCTAATATTTTTTGTAAATAAATATTACTATCCTTCTTTACTCACTAATTAGTGAGATCTCACATAAGTCTGATAAGAAATTAGTGAAATTAGCATTGGCAAAAAAAAAAATATTTAATTTATAATTTCACTAATTATTAAAATTAATATTAATTTAATAGTAAATTTTAACCTAATTAAATAAATAATTGCTTGGATTAATATTAAATATCACTTCTATTCTAATTAATGTCAGTTCATCATAAATTTTAAGCCACTCCAATAAAGGAATTTAATAGAAAATTTTTGATATTTAAAGTCAAATTAAATAAGGATGTATTAAGAAATTAACAAGTCTATTAATCAAAGTGCATATAAATTTATAACTATTTCTATTTCCATTAAATTTCGACAGTTTTTGAAACTTTTTTTCTTGTTTCATTTATATGGCACTTTTAGAAAAATCGAACGATACTGTTAAAATTATTTTATTAATAAAAATTTACCTGTATCTACATATTTATAAACTAAACTTTTTCCCTCTTAATTATATATTTAAATAAGAAGTTAAATTTTAATTAATTAACTTTTTCCCAGAATGGAGATGGTTCAATATTTTTCTTAATTCCTTGCGAGAAGTCAAAAAGTGCAATCAATGGTAAACTGAGGTAGTAAAAAACTATTCCTCGTCCAATTCTTTAAATTTGACCGTTTTTTAATTCTTTTTGTTCATATTAGATTGACACATTTAGAAAATCAAAGCTAGCATTAACTATTTTATTTCGGTTTTACCCTTGTTAAATATCTGGCACTACTAAATTTTGGTCTCAAATTAAATGAGCAATAGGTAATTTAGTTTTTCTAAAAAAAAAAAAAGGCTTAATTTAAGTCAACTATCTTTTTTTTTTCTAGAATTAAGGTGAACCATCATTTTCTTAATTCTTTGAAAGTCAGTTGTCAATTTAAACGGGAGGAGGAGTAAAAGTTATAATAAAAATATCATTTTTTATGATAATATATCAGTATTTTCATTTTGCAAATGATTATTCTTTTCAAAGCTTCTTGTTATTGAGGTATAACAGTTAAGGTATTTTGAGGGAGTATGAGGAATCATCAGAGCAGTCTATTACATTTTTAAAAACAGGATCCCACTGTAGTATCTCATATATTTTAGAAGTTTCATACACCTATGGGAGGGGGTAAGTATTCGGCTTTGTTATCCATGATAGGGGAAAAAATAAGAAAGTAAAGTTTCTTTTCTTTTTTTAAAAGATATTCTTCTGAAAAAGGCTAAATAATTGGAAATAAACTAAAACTTTATATAGAGCAGGCAAAAAGAAATTCTTTTTAAAACTTCGTAACTCAAGGCCTTTGCCCACTTATGTTAATGAAGTGTGTTTTCTGCTCTTTTAGTATTTGGGTGAGTGATTTGCAAAAAGATAATGCAATTCCAAATTGGTGGGGGTAAAAGGGGTGGGGAGAGGAAGATTCATTGGTTGTCTTAGGATCGTATGTTCATATTAAGAAGGATGGAGGGATGGAAGCGCTTAGAGATCTTCAATTCTTTTTAAAACATTCATATGTTTAGCTAAGCAAGAGTGGCAATTTACTTGATAACACTAACACTCTGTTATATCTCATAATTTACAAGCTAAAATATATCGTTAATGGGGTTTTCTTGTCCATCTAAATTAGGTTCTAACCTAGTTTCACTTGGAAGAGTGTTTGACTAGCCAAAATGTTTTTAAAATGTGTATTTCATTTCGAGTTGGGAATGGGGATAGGATTTGGGAAGGTATAGATGAATAGAGTTTAACTTTTTAACCATCTTGTGTAGTAGTATAGCTCTATTCAATAATTTTTTTGTTTTATTGAAACTAAGATTTGTATTTAGTATATATTTATGGTACATTTAAATAAATCAATCCTTTGTTTTGAGGTTTTCTTTCCTTTGTTTTTGGAGCCCAAGTAAAATCTTTCTCAATTCTTTTTGGTAAACATATAGTAATAGACTGTTGAAAGCCCCAGACTAGGTTTGGGTCTACTTGTATTTTATAACCGCAGGCTTGTAAAATGAACTGGACCATTAAAATATTTGGTGGATCTGTTTAAACCCTAAGATGTTAGGGTTCCACATTTATTTATTTATTCACCATCACCTCTTTTGGTTTAATTTGTAACCCTAATTGAGAATTCCTAAATTTCTTACAGAAGGCAATAAAAGAAACATTACAATCAAATATAAGAATCAACCTATTATGAAAAGCAAATTAAATTTCTTGCAAAAAGTAATAATAAAAACGTTACAATCGGCATATAGAAAAATCAATTTGCACTTGACAATTCTGAATGAAAGACATCAACTATTATATTTTTAATCTAAGCAAAACTCTCCATCCAAGATACAAAACACTCTTCCTCTGCAGAAGTGTATATAATATATAATATATATATAGAACGTGCCAAGGACCCACTACCCATTGCCTCTAACATCTTTACCCAACTCAGTAGCATTCAATGGGTGGTTTGAGTTTACCAAAGCTTCGTAAATGTGGCTACTATGATACCACCAATAAGGAATGAGGCAAACTAGAGGAAGAAAAATGAGCTTCATATAGACAAAGGATTTACTACTGTTATCTAAGTAATGCCTTCGGTTTAAGAATGCAGGAGCTACATACTCAGGATTAGTCAATAGCATGTTCCAGTACCAGAATAGGGAGGAAGGTGGAGTGTAATGTGAAATACATGAATTTATCCAAGAGTACTCAGGCATCGAATCATCCCACGATTTAAGGAAGGCATTTAAGATCCTAAACCAAATTTAACATGAAGCTGAACTTAGGGGTTCCATGGTAAAAGCAGGAATTTTCTAGGGTTCCATGGTACACAAGCGGGGAATTAAAAGACAATCCTTGAGAGATCAAGAGATCTTAGAGATGAAAAGTGCCCAACAAACATTCACGAAGTATAATAAGTAAGCGGCCCCGCATTACGGCTTTGGGACGTTTTAAGCTTAATGGCACGACAATATCAGCTTCGCCTTCTTTGATAGATAAAGGAGGTTCCTCCTCCTTACAGCTCTTCTCTTGAGAAGACCTAAGAGGAATGACTTTTTATTTATTACCTAGCATCCCATCCCTTCAGAGAAAAAAGATGAAGAGCAATATCTCATCTACTACACTAGCAGAAGTTCCCTCCAAGGTGTCCGCGCCTAAAATACCCCTGTATTGATAAATCTGGCATTGCTATCACTCACATTGGCGACTAGGTTACGTTCATTATTTTCAGTTTCACATTATATTTGTCAGAACTAAACCAATCGTTTAAAATAGGTTTTTTTACCAAGCAGAAACCTCTTAGAGGTTAAAGTAGAATGGTCCATCAGGTTAAAGAAGAATTGACAATTAAGTACATACCTCATACCGCCATGAAAGCACAGTGCATGGCTAGTTTGACCTTTGTAGCTGAGTTCTCGCAAGGAACATAAAGTGGGGGGAATCAAGAAGCCCAAAGTAAGCAAATCTGAGCAACAATACTTGGCAATATTTATATTGTGGGGCCCTAAGAAGTCCTGGGCTACCGCAGGTTAATCATATTGCAAGGACCTGGGAAGGTTGAGGAATACAGCATGCTGTCACGCGTTCTAGTACTTACCACAACCATTAACTATGCTAAATATGAGCGGTTTAATCACAGGGTTGAAGGGGCCTAGTTCTTTGATTGTACAGGCTTCTATGCTCCCATATTTCCTAGATTCACTACTAGTGGTAAACGCAATATAACACGGTGCATTCATCACCTAAAGAGGCAAACTTAAACCAAAATACCACTCCTTTAGCTCCTATCACTCCTGCAAGCTACGAAGAATAAGGAGAACCTGAAAATCTTTTCGGATGTTATTGGAATCAGACATAAAGAAGTAGATGCCATTGCCAAAGACCGATAGCATGAAAAGAAGAATTACCCAAGAAGTAATGTTAGAACAATAGAGCCAACCAAGACATGAAATAGAGTGAATCTCATGTCCTCAGCAGCAATAATTGGAATAAGTTCAATCATTGATTTCATACAGTCGTGATTTCCAGCCTGACAATTAGATAAGGAAGCTATCAGCAAACTCTGCCAAAGCTACAATTTATGCTCCAAAATGGAGAATTGTACAGTAAGGTCAAAAGCAACCCTTGGGCCGAATTGCCTAACTGAAGAACAAGGTAACTATATCATAAGGGACTCATGAAGGTGTTTGTGGAGGCCACGAAGGCTCAAAACATGATGATAAGGAAGGATATTACTTTTTAGGTATTACTGGCCGATTAATAAAAAGGATATTCGCCAATATGTGTCTGCCACTTTCTACTTGCCAAAAATATAACGTGTACCTAAAAAACCCTCCTTGAATTATAATTTG